>OVAP01003400.1:0-16731 GCA_900406295.1 Aurinia saxatilis
CACAAATATTTCAAGATCAGTATATGTTATGTATAGAACCAATTGATCACAGGCGAATGTTGAGGAGTTTTGCCTCTCCTCTTCTCCGACCAATTTCAGTTTAGAGTTTTGTTTCTCCTCTTCTCCGACAAATTTCAGTTTCTAGTTGCTTATGTTTCTTCAATAACCTTTGCTTAAACAGAAACCAAAATGCAAATTCCAGTGTAAACATATATGAATTCATACCAATTCAACACCACACATTCTAAACACAAGGAAATCAGATTTAATTTGTATGTCAACAAATAACCATCGATAGTGAAAAACACTCTCCACCTTTGCAATTAAACCATACGGATGGATACCTTCAAACACAAGTGTCTCAATCTTTCGAAATAAACTTTCACGGTTCGACAAAAACCATATTCACATTCCGATTTCCTAAATTCAAATCACTACGGCCAGGTTCCGAGGTTATAGATGATACCTTATTGCGCAGTAGAGAAGAATTTAGCTCACACAACACTTGCCTCGACATCAATTGAGAGAAACCACTTTCTTTTCTATAGCTAACAAAGCCTCGTTCGTCCCTGTAATTAGGCAATCCTATCCACTGTCAATTCCCCCATTCCTGTTGGGAATTTCTCGACGAACGCGAGAATACACACAAAACCGGGCCAACTCGTACCCACCATTGAAATGGATAAGCCAAATCTAAGGCTAAATCTTATAGCCTACACCATTGGTCACAACAACAATTGATGTCAGCAAGAGAGTAATCTAAACTCTAAATTCATGTTAATAAACTCAAAAGCGTTTCCTCCTCAATCCCGAATCAATACTCTTCGTTATTTTAGTCAACATCATCAGAGCTCCAGGACATGTATCCAGAACCATTGGAGCTTCATCGAAGGAGGAGTCCTGCAACCATCAAAACACCAAATATTACCAATAGCTATATTGTTGCTCTGTATTTGCATCAACAACATGATCCTCTAGAGACTATGGTACATAGTCTCGATAATCTCTTCGCCGGAGACCAAATCACAATCACAAGATTCAATATCATCTTTATCATTGTATTGGTTACAGAACGGAGACAAACTCACGGAGGAGAATCCGTTTCTTGAGGGCTCGGCCACGATGGGATTCGGTGTGGTCGGAGTCGGAGTCGCGCCGCCTTCGTCGTCTTTGGTGGGGACGGTCTTCGATTGGGATCCTCAGAACCCTTCTTCTTCGTCGCCACCTTCCCCTTCAGTCGTGGCCCATGTTTCGATTCTCACTCTTACAATATACGGAATTCAATCCGAGTTCAAAACTTCACTTCTCAATCCAATCCAATTTCTCGAGAGAGACAGGAAGAAAGAAGAGTGAAAGATTTGTATTCAAAGTAAAATTTGTGAAGTACTCGGTGTTCTTGTGAAGTGAAAAGAGATGAAGGATGAATAAAATTGGTTTGATTCGATTTGAATTAAAAATTTCGGTTATTTAAAACGGTTTAATGTTATTAGGTGTTCGGTTGGATTTCCGAGTCGAATTGGATTAATCGGGTGGGTTCTGATGGTTGGGTCATGTAAATAACACTAACTTTTGGACCAAAACGTAAAATACCAAGAAACTGACTTTAAAAAATAATTCAAAAAAATCTTTCTTTTGTAAAGAGTCTTTTAGCATAAATCTGTTTGAAGGGGAGTAATTTAACGATAGATCCTTTTCTTTTGCCCCGTTTGTTGAAAGTCTAGTCTTTATAAAGTTATAATGCATATCTAATGCATCTTCTTCTATTATTACTTTTGTCCTGATTATGTTAAAAATGTGTTACAATGTTAAGACTTTTGTATATATTGTGTTACAATTTGGGAGAAAATTGGATGCTATGCTCATATAAAAATGTGACGACCGTTTGGCAAAGCATGTTCGTTTCCTGCACTTTGACATATTTAAAAACATTTATAGAACAAAAGCATACATTGTAACAGTGAGATAACATGGCTACTCTCAAACCAATGAATATTGTTTCTGTTCAATAAACGAAGATTTTGTTATACAAACATCAAATGGTTAAACCAACACAAAACGAATGGCTTCTTTTGAATCAGAGGAAGGCCAAAAGAGGTAGTAGAAGCAGGACTTGAGCTGCGAGGGGGCTGAGATTGGCTGCACCGCCTGTGCCAGGGCTTCCGGTGGAGTCACGAGTGTTCATTGCAGGCGGTGTAGCAGCAAAAACAAGAGGAGGAGGAGGAAGACGAGGTGGTGGAGTAGATGCTCTTGGTGGAGGAGCTTCCACCTCCGGCATTGGAGGGGGTGTAAGTTCTAAGCTATCATCTTCGAAACCTGACATTAACACAAAACAATTCACTACCAATGCTAGTTTGTTCCAAGGACAGTTACGATTATTCCCAGACTCGATTACTCACAAAAAGACCGCTTCCAACCCAAAACCCTCCTCTCCCGATCAAACACAACCCGGTATCCAGCCATCAAGTTCTCTGCATTCCCCCACATAATCTCGTTATAAATGCATATATCTATATAGAATTTGTGCCATCAGATATTAAAATACTTACGTCCGATGATGTTAGTCTTAAGATCTGTGGTCTTCAGAATACCCAAGCAGTACATCGAAGTATTGTTCTGTTACTCATGTTTGAACTAAAATGTTAATAAATAAGCTAATACGGGAAAGCAAGAACAGATATAACACCATGTCTTGCCTGAGTCCGTGCTGTGAAAAGTGGATTATTGAGATCAATTTTGGATCCTCCTACGAAGGTTATCTCTATTAAAGGGAATCTTATAATTGTAGTGTTTGGACTGCATATGAAGAGGAAAAGCATCACAACTCAAATTAGTATAAGATTATATCATCTTAGAGACTTAGAAGTTACTTGGGTTCAACTACTCTATCATTCTTCATATTTTTCTTTTGTGTATTCAATGTTTCCTATCTTTCTTAGTTTTTAGCTGTTCTGGCCTGCATTAAAACTCCCAGGCGTGCTACTAAAATGGGCAAAAGCGTTTAGGATAAGTACACTGATAAGATACCTCAAATTGTAACAGAATTCAAATGGAATGGTAGGATCAATTGGGCGTCGCCTGTCCTCAACTTGATCGTCAAACTGCAAAAGTTCAAGAATAAAGATCATATGAGTATGATGACACATGCAAGCTCAGAGAAATGGTTTTCTTCTAAGAAATTTTTATCCAGTATCCAATGAAAAACTATAGATATGAGATCTAATGATTTAACAGCACAAGATTTCCGTGGAGGAAGAAAAGTTTGCAAATAGTTGGTCTGTTAAGTGTTAACACGAATTTTTTCAGACCGGATTAAATATATGATTAGTCTAATTCAAGCACTTACAGCTTTGGTAATAATACCATATGCTGGCTCCCGTAAGTGTGTAAATGATGAGCCAGTGTCGATTTGTGCAAAGAGGCGAACACCGACAGGATCTCCCCCAACTGATACTCCCGTCACATTCACACCATATGCCGTACTAGTTTTATTTTGGATCAAAAAAAATTTAAACGGAAAATCATGGGAGACAGAAACAGAATCAGTGTGGATTGTACACATGATTTGGAAATTTAAGCGGTGTCAATCTGGAATTGACTAAGTACCTTGGTTCAACATAAATGAATGGAGTCTCATCCTGGTCTGTGTAGCCTTTGTCTCCAAAACTGATTCTGCCAACGGTGCTAATGACACGCCCAAAACACATTGAGAAGGAGTTTGCAGTGATATTAGCTTTTGCCAGAAGGCTCGGAACAGAATAGTCTTTCACACCAAGACCGAGAACACCATTCACAGCCATAGTGCTCTGTAACTGACCTGTCTGATTCTGACCACAACTGCACCACAAACACGGATTCAGTTCTTTGGCATCTCCTTTCTTGACTCATAGGTCATTTCGAAACAAAGGGCAGTAGATGGAGCCGTAAATGATCTAAGAGAGGCATAAGACATAGACTATTTACATGCTAGTTTTGACACGCATTAACAGGAAATGAAAATTTTGTAAGAGGTGCAATAGGGCCCATGAGAGTCTTTTGTTAAGAAAAGATGAAGGACATGAGTCACTACTTACCCAAGCGTGACATTAGCTTTGACAGGCTTTAGATCTTCATTTTCTGTGACCAGATGCAATACATCCTGTAACAATGTCCCAGAGGTAACTTCGTCGCTAGTGTAGGGAATCTGATAAGGGCAAATACTTGAAGGAGAAGAACAGCCTGTGGATGCAAAACAACGTTTGTCACTGCATCTAATGCTTGAACTTGTAGAAGATGCGTTGGGACTGTATAGATTGAGTGGTACACTCTGTGTCAAAGAAGAGAAAGTAAAATTAGTTTGAAGAAAATGTGTATCTGCTTATCAAGAGTAGAAAGGAACCTGTGGAACTCCAGCGTCTTCCAAGTCACGGATGCAAGTGGTACCGCAATTGCAAGGTAACCAAAACAAATCACTGCCCGTATCCAAAGCCACAAAGAACCAAGTAGGTGGTGTTCCCACAGAGACATTGGCATAATGCAGACTGAAACCACAATGATATACAAATCAAACACATAAAGGGAAATGTTGTTAAGAAATAAAGAGGAGAAGAGGCATTACGCTCCGAGAATCCTGATTGAAACCGTGAGGTTTCCGTTCATGAAAGTGAGAGGGGTTTCATCGTTTTTAGAGGCAAGACCTCGACCTCTGATCATGCGATCACGGTGGGCCAAAACCTTGAAGTAGTCCAAACTTCCTTCCTCTGGTAGATGGTCTAACCCAAGAGTTTGCTTGACTGCATCAGAGAACATGTGGTGAACTTCAAAACTGAACTTCCCAGTACCCTCACATCTATCCAAAACCCACAAAGCCACTAACACAGACAATGTAACAAACACTTGGCGTGCAACACCCATTGTTTTGATCTTCGGAGTTTTTTCCCGAGTAAAAAACCTTGAACGCACGAGTCTGGTATATGTAAGGATGTTGATGAGTAGTTGAAAAGGTCAAAAGCTTGACACTTTCGCATTGTTCCAGATAAGCGGAGGGTAGCTGATTTGATTCTTGGAAGTAATACTTGTTTAATCGGAGTCGTAGCCATTATTTCGTCTTCTTCGCTTTCTTGGAAGAATGTCAGTTTCTTCTGAAATAAGCCGTTATATGTCAACTCTTTCGTTTTTCGGAAAAGCCCCTTTTATTCTTTTTATTTTGCACTTTACTCCTTCAATTTTGCTCTAGAGTAGTAGAATAGAATCCAGAGTTTAGGACTCTAGTTAACTCATTCGTTTTTCGTTACAGTCAACGAACAATTTGTTTTCGTTTTCGGTTTTTTTTGTCTATAAGAAAAAAATCTTCGTTAGTTGCTTGCTTATGACAACATTGTTGCATTTTCTTAATTGTAGTTGACCTTTTTAATAAATACAAATACTTCGGTCATGCGGCATTTTAGGGTCTCAATGGTAGTTAGAAAAAGTTGTGGATTGTTACCAACTTTAATTATCATACTTAAACTACAAATTAAGAGAGAAAAAAAAGTATATATAATCTCAAAAGTAAGCATAGACGAGGAGGCCATTATGATTTATATGCAGACAAGTTGAATCATTCTCTTTTGCCATGTTTGTTGAAAGTCTACTCCTTATAACACCATATCTAATTAATCTTCTTCCATAATTCTTTTGTCCTTATTATGTCTCAGAAATTCCAGTGTTAGACTTTTGATTATATTTTACAATAATTTGGGATAAGAATGGATGCTCATATAAAAATGTGATGCTTGGGAATCATGATACTTGCTTGATTATTCACAAATGTCCCACTTGGATGAGAGGGACGAACATATACAACATAAGTTCAAAATAAGATGAGATTCAAAGGATACTGGAGGTGGACTGAACAATATGTGAAACTCAGATGGTTAGAAAACCAAAATAAGATTAGCACAAAAGATGATGCAATTCATATTCATTTTATTCATCACAAGTATACAAGAGAGGAAATAATAAGGATGAAAAGTGAAGAAGCAGCCATAGGGTTCAAACGAATGGAAGGGTTTCTCTGTTTTGGAGACGCTGTTGGCGGCAGTGATGGCGGTTTCGCTAGAGCTTTAGGTCCCGTGAAACTGTTATCATCGTTACCTGAAAATGTCAAGAATAGCAATATAATTACTAATATGAATAGCTTTGGAGAAGAGTTTAGTTAAACAAACTATACAACATACATTCAGATTCTCTCCATCCCAAGATCATTCTCTCACGATCATGGACAATTCTGTAGTTGGTCATGAAGTTTTCTAAACAGAAGCAATTTTTTATGTGGTTAGAGATTGGCAAAAAAAACGAAAAGAAATAAAAAATATATATGAAAAGAAACGAACGTCCGATGATGTTGAAGTCGGCCCTAAGTTGCTTTAAGACGGCCAAGCAATAGACTTGTCCACCCTGTAAATGCAATGGAGATTTCATATATTTATGTAATTTTATTATCATGCATTGATATCAAAATTTATGTGTACATCGGTGGTGTCGAAGACAAGTATGGGGCTATAAATATTGTACACAGCTCCTCCATTCATCTCAAAGCTAACTGAAGGAAGCTTATCTTTATCTGTACTGCAAACACCAAAACACACACATATGCATGCATCAATATTCACTAACTTGATTAGTCTGGGTTTGGGAGCATGATCTTAATAAATATATACTGTTTTCTTCTTAAAATGTAACATAGCCTACGCACGTTGATGTAATAATGTAGCAGAACTCAAAGGGGTTGTTCTCATCTGCCGGGATTCGCTTGTCTGTTATAGCTAGATGGTACTGCACAACACAAAGCAACTAGTAAGCTTCACCCTAGTGATAATTAAGATTGATGCTGAGTTAGTTAGTTAATTATTACGTTTGTGGTTAGAGAAGTGTAGTAGGGTTCGAGCAGCCATGTAACCGCGGTGCCAGAGTCAAATATCGCACTGAATTCTGTCGTCACCGTTACACTTCCTACTTTGAATTTGGTGATGCTCACATCGTAAAATGGCCTGTGTTCGGATCATGTTAATCGTACTGGTACGTTAGATATGTGTAAATTGTTGGAAAAAGGATAAAAGAAGAAGGTGTGAGAAGAGTTTACGTACGGAGAAAGGGTGCCACTCAATGGAGTCTCAAGCTGGTCTGAGCTACCTTTGTCTCCGAAACTGATTGTTCCTTTCCCGTTAGGACCAAAACACATTGAGAAAGAGTCTGACATCACACCGGCTTTAGCCAACATGTTTGGAACCGCTAAGTCGGCTATTGCCAGTCCCATTATACCATTTACAGCTACCTCTTTGAAAAAACCTAGTTGGGACTCGCTACAACTGTCACCACCATTTACACATAGCTTGTATATTAACTAATGTTAGAAATCTCACATCTGAAGTAAAAAAAGAGATCTTAGTAATATATACAAGCTGGTGTAGTCAATCCAATCATTGTCAAGTGGTTTAGACGTTAGAGTTGCATACTAATGAGTTTTGATACTTAGTACTGCACATTTACCATTCATAATACGTATTCAGTGCAGAGTTGAAAGAATTACAAACCCGAAAGTGATCCTAGCATCCTTGGCTTCTCCTTCTTCTGTGCTCATGTGGATCACATCTTCCACCAAAACACCTGAGCTTCTGCTTCCCGGTGAGAGATATCGTATTCTGTAAGGACAATCGCTGAGTGGAGAAACACATCTGTTTCTTAATGCACAAAGTGTGCTATTGCATGGAACCTTAGCACTTGATGTTGATATGGTTGGGTCATAGATGTTGAGCTTTATCCTCTATGTATATTAGAAATATAATATGTGTGTCTTTAATGATGATCAAGCGTTAATGTTACAATTAATATCACCCCAAGATATTATTTTATACCTTGCCTTGGTCGGTCCTCATGCTCCGTACACAACTGGAATTGCAATTGCAAGGTAACCAGAACAAATCACTTCCTGTGTCCAAAGCCACCAAGAACCATTGAGCCGGTGTCCCTACGGTCACATTCGCATAATGCAGGCTGATCATCAATGACCAAAAAGAAAAGAAAAATACATATAATCAAAAGTCTATATATATAGTACTAAAAATATTAAAAAACAAACAAAATATTTTCCAAAGAAAAATTCACACAAGCTGATTTCTTGTGTGGAGTTGCTTTGAGAGAAGTAAACAGTGGTCTGATTGTTGTTGGAGGTTAGCCGGCGACCTCGATCACGATGAACCAAGGCCTTGTAGTATTCGAGAGTGCCCATTTCAGGCAAGCCATGACCGCCCAAAACGGTCTTGACTTGCTCTGAAAATCTATGGTGAATTTCAAAAGAGAATGATCCGGAAACTGAAAAACATCCCAAACTCATAAAGCAGAATCCAAACTGCAACATCCATCTCACCTTCCCACTACTCCAAACCGTTCTTTGATCTATCTCTCTGTCCATGGATCTAAACTTTGTCTAAACAATTAGGAAGAGCTATGTGTTTCTTCTTGCTGGTTGAGTTTCTTTTACTACACGAAACTTTCTTCGTTTCCATGGGGGTTTTGTTTTGGTTTAGGTGTAAGGGAAAAGGTCAACGTTTGTTCTGGTGCTTGGTCTTTGTCAACGGATACTTATGATCGTTATTGAAGGCCAACGAAATTCATTTATTAATTCAGTTTTAGAACATCAACTTGTATATAATTATACCTGCTTACAAAGCAACTTATAAATTCGTAGTTTTTCTTATCTTTATCAGAACATGATCTACATTGAATAATTGTGTCGTGTGGCTGTTGATATATGATTTTTGGTGGAAATGTGAAGGGAGACGTGGAGGGATGTTTGTTCCATTCCATGGGTTAGGCGCAGCCGGTACACATTTTGGCAGTGATAAGATTGTCTAAATCTATGAGGAAAATTAAAAGGGTCTTTTGGTTAAGAGATAAAGTAAGAGAATCAAAGTGCAAATACTAATAAGGTATATAAAGTACGGACCGTTGACTTTGGGTGAGTTTATGTACACAGTACACATGTGCGCGCGGGACCAACTTGCTCTTCTTAATCCGGCCGGCTTTCTAACCAGAGAAATGTCTAGGGCGTACAGAATATCTGTTTAATTTGATTTTTGATTTGGTATTTGCTTTGATTAATGAAAAACTTTTTGGGGAGGGGGTAGGATTCCACCCCGAAGATTGATAATATAAAATGGTTAAGTGTTTGCCACAAAATACTACTACGACTCATGAGCTGGTCATATATCAACACTATCGAGCATTATAGTCATGGACTATCGATGGTAACGACACAGTCAAGCATGGATCACTGGCGGTCCCATGGCCGACAATGCATATAACAAGACATGGATCGAACTTGGCCCGCGGAGAAAGTTCTTAGGCTTGTCCCGCGAGCCAAGTAACGAATGTGACCCGCAGACAAGCTCATACGAACATCCCGCGGGCTACACGATCGACATGGCCCATGGACCACGATCATGGACTATCCCGCGGGCCATACAAGGCATTTAGCTCGCGGGACAAGTCCCTTGGCTTGTTTTGTGGGCCAGACCTTCTATAAACTCTCACGACGAACCATCAAGCCTATTCCATGGATATTTGGCTGGTGGGTCCCGATCAAAACTTCACCAAACAATGTGCTAGCTAAGTCTCACAGTGGATCCCGACTGATCTTTACCAAGTCCCATTTGGTTCACTCGAACATCCGGACATGAAGTGGACCCACGAGAGGCCATAAACATGTATCAAGACCTTCCCATGAGCCAACAGAAGAAAGTTGGCCAGCATGAAGGAAGCAACAAGCTTCTCGCGGGCCAAGTCCTTCTTACGGCCCGCGGGGCAAGCTCCCTTCTTTCACCCGCGGGCTAGCCTCTTCAACATGGCCCACGGGGCAAGCTTCTTTCCTCCACCTGCGGGTTAGCCTCTTCAACATGGCCCGCAGGATAAACTCTCCCTCTTCATCCGCGGGCTAAGTCCCTTTGTGGGCCCCCGAATAATCTTCGACAAAACCAACTTGATCTATCGATGGAGAATCAATCATCCAGACATGAGGACCCGCATGAAATTGTGGTTGTGCATCAAGACCATTGTGCGGGCCACGTCTCACCTTATGGCCCGCGGGACGAACCTTGCCACTGTCGTCCACGGGCCAAGTTCCCTTGTGGCCCACTAAGAAGTCTTCCTCTTCCTCCAGGCAAGCTACGTGAGAAGACTGGCCGAGAGGATATGTTCACCACCTTCGTATGCAGGTTAAGTCTCCTTGTGGCCCGCATGATGAGCTCTCTCCCTGGCTAGGCGAGCTACATCTCTGCTGTGGCCCACATGGCAAGCTTGCCATCCTCGTCCGTGGGCTACGCATCCACCGTGGCCCATGGGACAAACTCATCACATCATTCGCGGGGTAAGTCTCATGGATGGCCTGCGGGACAAGTCTCTCTTCAACGTTTGCGGGCTAAGTCTCAGGTATGGCCCGGGACATTGCTTACATTTTAATCCGCGAGCTAGGTATCAAGTATGGCCCGCAAGACTGTTCAAATCACATTCTGTGAGCTAACTTAGCTCGCCTAGCAACATCGCATCCCGTGGGTCCAGGCACATGGCTTAGTTCCATCGAGAACTAAGGACCCACGGTGAACATTTCATCGGACAATTATCGTGATCACACTCTTTTTCCCTTGGTAAGGTTTTTCCCATGCGGTTTTCCTTGCTAAGGTTTTTAATGAGGTGATCATCAGAACACATACTACTCACGAGATTATCTCAATAATCTCGTGGGTCCAGAAACACTTTTAACTAGCCAAATAGCCCAGCTCAATTCCGTGGGCCCATTTCCATCTTCCATCAAGACAAAGCCCTAAGGTCTGTTCCGAGCGCCGTCAAGCAAGAAGGTTCGAGAATAGAATCATCGGAGTATCTAAAGAGAAAGGAAATCATCCAGAAGACTGCTGGAGGAATGAAAGCATATCTTCAGGAAATGGAAGGTGGCCCACGAAAGAGTTTGGGTCCTAAGGCGGTTTAGTTAGAGTATATATAGGATCTAAGGTCGTAGGTCTTAAATCATCTTCTTCTTTCTCGAATAGGCTAAGTCTTAACAGCTTGTATTCGAGAAGTACCTTTACGATCAATAAAACGACCCCACCTTTCTTCTCTTGTTCTTTGTCTTTTTCTTTAACTTTCTTAGCGGTTCACAACAGAGAGTCGACGATCCCTTAAAAGATCCATTTGACAAGTTTTGGGTTGTGTGTGAATTCTTGCCCACACAATTTGACACCGACTATGGGGACCTCATCGACTGCTCCACACGAAGAATCGCTCGGAACTATGAACATGGCTGAAGGTGACACTCTCGTGGATCAATTCCATCTCGACAGATCCACGGTGACCCCACCTCATGGTGAAAACTACCTGCTCATGAATCCGTCTCTACATCCTACGATGGATCATCCCCGTCAGTATGTCAACATGATCATGGGAGGGTCACCATATTGCCTAGACCGTGTCTTTGCAATCGAGTCTTTCCAGCGGAAGGCAAGCACCAGCCCTACGCGGGCCACCACGCTAAATTCTCCAGACTGCAACATCTCTTTCACCGAGAAGGACGCAAAAGCAATCAACCGACCTCACAACGATCCTCTTGTCATCCAGATAATGATCAGCGACATCAACATCACCAAGGTTTTAGTGGACACAGGAAGCTCGGTCAATATGATCTTCATGGGCACATTGCTACGTATGAAGGTGGACCCATCAAGAATCGAGGAAAATCTGAAGCCTCTAACAAGCTTCTCTGGAACAACAACCATGACCCTTGGAATGATCGAGCTCCCTGTCTAGGTCGAAGGCATCACGAAGACGGTGACCTTCACAGTCACCAATCACCTTACAATTTACAACGCGATACTTGGAACCCCCTGGTTGAACTCAATACGCGCGGTCCCATCTCCTTACCACTTGTGCATCAAGTTCCCAACATCCGAGGGAATCAAAACCATCTGAGGAAACCAGAAGAAATCCAGAGCATGCTTTCTCAGCCAACACAAATTGAGGAAGCCTATCACAGATCGGGTCCCAGAGGGCAAGCAGAAGAAATGACAGATGAAGCGCATAGCTAGGAAGCAACTATCTGTCGTCATGCATCGACTACAGATCGCAGAAGCTCAGGAAGAAGAATCACATGTGGACCCCGTCATATCTATCTGCATAGACGATCAACATCCATAACGACTCGTGGAGATCGGCGCGGACTTACCAGACTCCCTCCGCACAGAGTTCACCGCCTTCCTGAAAAGAAACGTCAACACCTTCGCTTGGGCGGCCGAAGATATACCTGGAATCAGCATGGACATCGCATGTCATGAACTCAACATGGACCCAACCTTCAAGCCAATCAAGCAGAAGAGAAGAAGGATGGGCCCGGAAGGAGCACAAGCATTGAACGATGAAGTAGACAGACTCCTCAAAGTCGGATTAATCATTGAGGTCAAGTATCCAGATTGGATAGCCAACCCAGTGGTGGTTAAGAAGAAGAATGGCAAGTGGACAGTCTGCGTCGACTTCACGGACCTCAACAAAGTATGTCCCAAGGACATCTTCCCTCTTCCTCACATCGACCGGTTGGTCGAAGCAACAGCAGGGAACCAACTCATGTAATTCATGGACTCTTTCTCAGGCTACAATCAGATCTTCATGCATCCTCACGACCACGAGAAGACAACCTTCATCACCGACAGAGGTACCTATTGTTATAAAGTTACGCTTTTTGGTCTTAGGAATGCAGGTGCAACGTACCAGAGGCTGGTCAACAAGATGTTCGCTGAACAGCTGGAAAAAACCATGGAGGTATACATCGATGACATGCTCATGAAATCGATGAACCAACATGACCACGTGGCCCACTTTGAAGACTGCTTCAAACAGCTCAACAAGCACAACATGAAGTTGAACCCCACCAAGTGTCATTTCGGAGTCACCTCCGACGAGTTCCTTCGCTACCTCGTCACCCGCCGCGGCATAGAAGCCAATCCAAAGTAAATCAAAGCTCTTCGAAAGATGGCATCCCCAACAAACTAAAGAGAGGTCCAACGCCTCACAGGACGCATCACAGCGCTCAATCGCTTTATCTCCATGTCCACATATAAGTGTTTACCCTTCAACAACATCCTCAGAGGAAGTAAACACTTTGAGTGGATAGAAAAATGCAAGGAGGCCTTCCAACAGCTAAAGGACTACTTGGAGCGGGCCCGAGTGCTAGCCAAACCTTTGGATGGCGAGCCTTTATTCCTATACATAGCAGTTTCTCCCTCAACCGTCAGCGGAGTACTCATTCGTGAAGAGAGAGGAGAGCAAAATCCCATCTTCTATGTCAGCAAGACCTTGACGGACGCCGAGACTAGATATCCACAAATGGAGAAGCTCGCTCTAGCTATCGTGATGTCATCGCGGAAGCTAAGGCCTTACTTCCAGTCCCACTCCATTCTCATTACGAACAATCTTGCACAGTCCGAGTCAGTCAGGATGTCTAGCAAAGTGGGCCGTAGAGTTGAGCGAATATGACATCGAATATAGCAGCCGCACTAGCGCAAAAGCACAAGTACTAGCTGACTTCTTAGTCGAACTTCCAGAAAGTACGGACGTTGACCCCACAGAACACGCGACATGGACACTCCATGCAGATGGATCATCATCCAAGCAAGGGTGGGAGCCGGCATCCTTCTGGCCTCACCTACAGGAGAGATCATTAAACAATCCATCCATTTCGATTTCCCAGCCTCCAACAACGAGGCAGAATATAAAGCTTTTGATTACAGGGTTGAGACTTGTCTTAGGCATCAACGTCCAGAAGATCCAAGCCTTCTGCGACTCACAACTCATAGTCAATCAGTTTAACGGCGAGTACATTGCACGAGCTGAAAGGATGGGGGCCTACCTCAGCATTGTACAATACTTGTCAGAAAAGTTCATGGAATTCACCCTTACGCGAATATCTCGAAATGAAAATACAACGGCTGATGCACAAGCAGCCTTGGGCTCCACATCAGATCCAGACCTGCGCAGAGTGATCCCCGTGGAACTCCTGGAACATCCAAGCATCCAAGAAACTCATCCCATTCACCTTATCGATGCTGAAGTGGTGGGCCCCGAAAATCAACCTGCAGCAGAAGATGAGGTTGTTCATATGGAAGTAGACGAAGCAACTGACCATAGAAACTATAGAGGTGATACTCTTTGGATGGATCAAATCAAGCATTACATCACAACTGGAGATGTTCCCACAGACAAGTGGGCCGCGCGTAAACTCAGAGGTCAAGCAGCACGTTACATAATCAAAGACGACATGCTTTACAATTGGGGGATTAACGACCCACTACTCACTTGCCTCGAAGGAGCAGACGTTCGCAAAGTGATGGAAGAGATTCACGAAGGTTCTTGTGGAAACCATTCTGGGGGCCGCAGCTTGGCCATCCGAATGAAGCGAAATGGTTTCTACTGGCCCACAATGATCAAAGACTGCGAGCAATTCTCTGCCAAGTGTGAGAAGTGCCAGCGCCATGCTTCAACCTTCCATCAGCCCACTGAGATGCTAAAATCGGTGTCATCACCATATCCTTTCATGAGATGGTCCATGGACATAGTGGGCCCTCTCCACAACTCGAAGCAAAAACATTTTATCCTTGTCCTAACTGATTATTTTTCGAAGTGGGTGGAAGCAGAGTCATACGCTACCATCAAGGAAGCCTATGTCAAACATTTTGTGTGGAAGTTCATCATTTGTCGTCATGGCGTACGTTACAAAATCGTCACAAACAACGGGTCCCAATTCATCTCGGCCCGCTTCGAGGGGTTTTGCGAGAAGTGGAAAATTCGTCTCAGCAAATCAACTCCTCGCTATCCACAGGGCAATGGCCAAGCAGAAGCGGCCAACAAGACAATCCTTGATGGACTCAAAAAGCACCTCGATGCCAAGAAGGGACGATGGGCAGACGAACTCGATGGAGTCCTCTGGTCCCACCGGACGACCCCTAGATGACCAATCGGAGAAACTCCCTTCGAACTCGTGTATGGGACAGAATGTGTCATCCCATAAGAAGTAGAGTTTTGAGGCATACGACGCACGCTCCTCCCGCAACATGAGGATCTCAATCACCTCTTACAAATCGACGAGTTAGATCCAATCGACGAGCGTCGCGAACAAGCATACATCCGACTACATAATTACCAGCAGGTAGCCGCAAAGTACTACAACATCAAGTTCAGACCCAAACGATTCAAGGATTCTTACTTTGTCCTCCGCAAAGTGTTCCAGAATATAGCTGAACTAAACACTGGCAAACTTGGGACGAACTGGGGGGACCCTACAAGGTCTCAGAGGTTGTAAAACATGGCGTCTACAAACTCGTCAACATGGAAGGCATCAAAGTGTCAAGATCTTGGAACGTAACCCATCTCAAGAAGTACTATAGCTGAGTGCCATCACAAAGCATTCGCAGCAGGATTAACTACGAGTCGACTTGATTCCTTTCTAGGGTACATAGGCAGCTCATCACCACGATGAGTTCAATTGACCCCTCTTCTAAAAGGGGGGGGGGACTGGGGTTGTATACTCATATACTCCCACTCAATTTTCGTGGTTCACGAAAACTTTTCATCAGCACTTATCCAGTGGGCCACACCAACAATTTGATAGCACTAAGACTATCTCTGACCATGTTCCAGGTACCACACAACCTCCTTTCTAGCAAATAACTTTCACATGACTAGATTTCGGTTGGAACCCGCATGCCTTCTTTGCATTCTCACTTACATGTTGGGCCCCACCACCGTTCTCCCAACGAATCATCCATGCCTCTCAAAGCATATTGTTACGGTCATGTGGTTTCGGGTCCCGTTGTCAACCTATTCCCGACGGGGAGCAGGCTGGCTTCAGGCCCACACGGGAGCTCTTAAAATGAAAATAATTGTCGACGATATCATTGAGCTAATGACCCTGTCACAACTCACGAACGAAGGTTACCAAATCTTCAAGCGTATAAAATCACACCCATTATTGCTGATCACAACAGTGTGTATACCCGGGTCATGAACACTATATCTCTGGTAAAGCACGCGACAAGTATTGTCGGAAGCAGTCTCACTACATATAGAGTGGGGGTGTGAAAGAAATAGTTTATCTTTGAAAGCCCAGCAGCTCAACGCTGGTCATCGGACATCCCATGGGCACATCCTTGATTCATCGTCACAGGGAGGGATAGTATTTGGTTTAAGCTTTCTCCACAAAAAGCCTGATCGCTATGATCATCCAAGTGACCCATCGAAACCCAGCTACCATGCTGATCTCATACATCTCATAAACATAATCCTCCTGCCAAAACGCTAGCATCACAACGCAAGATAAGGAACTATCCAACAAGGGGATGAGATTTGATAAACATGATCCCTCCAAACCCGGCAAAAACATTTTGCTGGGCCACTCAAGTCAATCGCACTTCCTTGTTGAGAGGTCGCTACTCAAGGCAAACGGTGGGGCAGAGACTTTAACCAAACGCAACAATGACTGCATTACAATCCAAACGACAAGGAAAAACGCCGTCTCACAAGGCAATATCCGACGAACGTTAGAACATATCCCGATGATCAAACCATTGGAGCATTAATGGCTCAATCGCATACGTCGACCAAAAACATTTACTAAGGCGTGGACGTTAATCACCTGGGTCACTAGCCATCCCTCGATCAACGACCATCCCAAGTTCA
>OVAP01003401.1:4746-16725 GCA_900406295.1 Aurinia saxatilis
GAGAGAGAGAGAGATTCTTAATAAAAAGTAAACTTTGTGGAAGTTATGAGAAGAAGATCAGATTCTCTCTTTCTTTCTATTCTGTGTCAGAGAGATGGGAATCAGTTCCATTTCCTCCCAGTAATTAGATCTTATAGAAACGTGAAATCCAGAGTATCAAAAAATGGTTATCCTCTCTTTTACCATAGTTTTAAAATAAATGAAAAAGCAGCTAAGGATGTAGTGAATTGAGATACAGGTAACTATGATGAAGTTGAGGGTGGATCTGGATTGCTCCAAGTGCTACAAGAAGGTCAAGAGGGTTCTCTGCAAATTCCCTCGTGAGTCCATCCTCTTTCTATTTTCGATTTGATATTTGATTTTATTTGGAAACGGACTGAGTGGATGACTTGTGTGATTGGGAACAAGAGAAATAAGAGACCAATTGTTCGATGAAAAGTCCAACACAGTCATCATCAAGGTGGTTTGTTGCAGCCCTGAGAGAATCATGGACAAACTATGTTCCAAAGGTGGCGGCTCTATCAAAACCATCGAGATTATCGAGCCACCCAAACCTCCCCAGCCTCAACCACAGCCAGCCCAGAAGCCTAAAGATGCTGAGAAGCCCAAAGCCCCGGAGAAACCCAAGGAACCGGAGAAGCCCAAAGCTCCCGAGAAACCCAAAGAGCCTGAGAAACCCAAAGAGCCCGAGAAGCCCAAGCAGCCCGAGAAACCTAAAGAGCCAGAGAAGCCGGCGGCCAAACCCGCTCCAGCCCCAGCCCCAGCCCCAGCCCCAGCCCCAAAACAGCCAGTGCCGATGATGCCGCAGGGACAGCCAGTAGCAATGTGTTGTGGGCCATACTACGAGGGGTATGGTGGTGGACCGGCTTTCAATGGGTATGGAATGCCGCCGCCACAACCGTATGAGTGCTACGGGCGACCCGTCTACGATAGCTGGGGAGGAGGCCCGCCACCTCCTTACCGAGCATGCCACCTCACCAGATGCGACTACTTCAGCGAAGAAAACCCACAGAGCTGCTCCATCATGTGATCACTCACTCTTTCCAAACACAATCTTCGATCTTTTTTTTTTCCTATACAAATAATAAAACAAAAAAGTATATAGAGATATTTACGTGTAATCTTCTGATAGGCGAAGAATAAGGAAGGACTCCAATTTGGTTGTCCAGTTTCAAGCTGTAACTCTAAACATTTTAAAAAATATTTGTTACATTTTTTTTAATATATTTAACCAATAATAGACTGGTTCGGCATATTTCTTCTTGTTCTACATACAAAGAGTGTCGGTGGAATTATTGGGACGTGACATGAGCTGCTCTTAGAAAAACTTATATATAATTCCGCAATAGTTTTTATTACTGCCCCTCCGCTGGCCTTAACTGTCGGTATATTTCCCACTGAGAATATATGAGAGTAGAGCGCATGCAGTAGAAAAGACGGTCAACAATGTGGTTCTGGGCAAAAGCGTCTTATTTTTACATTGACCATTTTGGGATGATAGGAGAATGAAACAAGTGTTGTTGATGATTCACCAATAAACATGACGACAACAGTGACATTGGTTTCTGGATGAGTATCCGTTGGTTTTGGGCTTTTTATATTTAGGAGTAAAAATCTATGAGGCCCATATGATTATTCCCAAATAAAAAAAGCGCCATGGTCTGCGGGAAAAATAGTGGCACTACGCGTTGGGTTTAAACATATAGACAACGCGCAGTGAGGTCGAGGAACGCTAAAACATCACACTCTCCTTTGGTTACTTCATCTTCCATCATCTCTCTCTCGAGATAAGGTCGACTGCAACGACGACGGAGTAGGAAGAAATCGANCGCACTACGCGTTGGGTTTAAACATATAGACAACGCGCAGTGAGGTCGAGGAACGCTAAAACATCACACTCTCCTTTGGTTACTTCATCGACATCTTCCATCATCTCTCTCGAGATAAGGTCGACTGCAACGACGACGGAGTAGGAAGAAATCGAGGAAAAGGAGAGAAAATGTCATTTCCTCTTGTGAATGAGCCTCACCCTCACCCTCACCCTCACCCTCGCACTGGCCTTTCAGTTTACCCCAAATTCACTCCGAGAAGTTTCGTTTGCTCTTTCAATCCCAATTCTCCTCCTTTCCACTCCAGAAACCTTCTTCAAGTAAGCCGTGTCTCCGTCCAAGACACGGCTGCTCCGAAAAGCTACGTGTGGGTGAATCCTAACAGCCCCAGAGCGTCGCAGCTTCGGAGGAAGTCGTACGATTCGAGGTATACTTCTCTTGTGAAACTAGCCCAGTCTCTGGATGCTTGCGCCCCGAACGAGGCTGATGTGTGCGATGCTCTGACTGCCTATGGTGGTAAGCTGTTTGAGCAAGATGCTGTGGTTACACTCAATAACATGACCAACCCTGGGACTGCTCCCCTTGTGCTCAACACCTTCCTGGAGATGCTCAAACCCACAAGGGAGGTTATCCTCTACAACGTCACCCTCAAGGTGTTCCGCAACTGCAAGGATCTCCACAGCTCGGAGCAGCTCTTCGCCCAGATGCTCCACACTGGTGTCAAACCAGACAACGCAACCTTCAACACGCTCATCAGCTGTGCCAGGCAGTCTGGTGAACCCAAGAAGGCCGTCGAGTGGTTTGAGAAGATGCCTCTCTTTCACTGCCCTCCTGACAACGTCACACTGGCTGCTATGATCGACGCCTATGGCCGTGCCGGTAATGTCGACATGGCCTTGAGCTTGTATGACCGTGCAAGGACCGAGAAATGGCGCCTTGACCCTGTTACCTTCTCAACTTTGATTAGGATCTACGGTGTCTCTGGAAACTACGATGGCTGTCTCAATATCTACGAAGAGATGAAGGCCCTTGGGGTGAAGCCAAATCTTGTTATTTACAACAGGCTCTTGGATTCTATGGGCAGAGCCAAGAGGCCTTGGCAGGCCAAAATTATCCACAAGGATCTCATTACCAATGGCTTTACTCCCAATTGGAATACTTATGCTGCTCTCATTAGAGCCTATGGCAGAGCTCGCTATGGCGACGATGCACTTACTATCTACCGTGAGATGAAGGACAAAGGATTGGCTCTCACTGTCATTCTTTACAATACCCTCTTGTCCATGTGTGCTGATATCGGATATGTGGACGAGGCTTTTGAGATTTTCCAAGATATCAAGACCTCTGGGACTTGTCATCCTGACAGCTGGACCTTCTCTTCGCTCATCACTGTATACTCTTGCAGTGGGAAGGTTTCCGAGGCTGAAGCCGCTCTTCTCCAAATGAGAGAAGCTGGTTTTCAGCCTACTCTTTTTGTTCTTACCTCACTTATCCAGTGTTATGGGAAAGCCAAGCAGGTAGATGATGTTGTGAGGACATTCGATCAAGTGCTGGAACTGGGGATAACTCCGGATGACAGATTCTGTGGCTGCCTTCTGAATGTAATGACCCACACACCGAGGGAGGAAATCGAGAAACTCACTGGCTGTGTCGAGAAGGCTAATCCGAAGCTTGGTCATGTGGTAAAGCTGCTGGTCGAGGAGCAAAACTGCGAGGAAGGGGTGTTCAAGAAGGAAGCATCAGAGTTGATTGATTCCATCAGCTCTGATGTAAAGAAAGCATATTTGAATTGCTTGATTGATCTCTGTGTGAATCTCAATAAGCTGGAAAGAGCTTGTGAGATCCTGCAACTGGGGCTTCAGTATGACATTTATTCAGGTCTCCAATCAAAATCTGCCACACAGTGGTCCTTACATCTGAAAAGTCTCTCTCTGGGGGCAGCCTTGACCGCTCTTCATGTTTGGATGAACGACTTATCCGAGGCGGCTCTGGAATCCGGAGAAGAGTTCCCCCCGTTGCTCGGAATCAACACTGGACATGGGAAACACAAATACTCAGACAAAGGTTTGGCAGCTGTTTTTGAGTCTCACTTAAAGGAGCTAAATGCTCCTTTCCATGAAGCCCCCGATAAGGTTGGCTGGTTTTTGACTACCAGTGTTGCGGCAAAGGCATGGTTGGAGTCTAGACGTTCATCGGGAGGAGTTTCTGCGTAGCTCTCGTTCTATGTCTTTCTTTCTCCCGATTCGGGAATATTCTGGATCAGGAAAGATTTTGTATTGATAGCAAACTCGGGTTATATAACATTTTGAAAGAAATTAGAGAGCTTATAAATAGCTTTCTCCCTCTCCTTAGTTCATGGTCTCCTTCCCTCCATATCCTCATGTTGACTTTAGCTATGGGGCGGCGATTTGACTTTGCCTCCAGGATAACCATATGCTTAATTGTTGTCTGTTTGATTTTACAAGTATTATTGAAGACTCCGTTTGACATTTGTATGAGTAAAAAGATATGCTTTTCAAGTCCTGCTACATTAGCTGATCTTAATAAAGAAAGAGTTGGTGGGCATATGATGGGATGCACGTTGGTCCAAGAGCTGAATATAAATTGTCGGGGGTCGAGGGCATCATCACATCAGTAGCTAGGCATCATGGGAAACTGCATTCACACATTGCTCTGCAAGCATGGGAACGAAGTTGCAGATGTCTGGTTGGATGAGACATCAACAGAGAAGGCCAAGGAGTCACCTGAGAAGAAAACAGGGAGAAGGCGTTGCATAAAGATCACTCTGACAAGGAAGCAGCTAGAGCTGCTGTTGCTGAACAATGCAGAGCTTGGAGCAGATGGCATTTCGATTCAGCTGCCAGAAAGACCTGGGAGCTGCACGCAGAAATGGAGGCCATCTTTGCAGACAATAGTAGAGGTAGATAACTTATAATATAGGTTGATAGTGGTACAATGTGACATCTCAAGTGTGGAAGATGAGTAGCAGAAGAAGGAAGGGAGAGAAGTTTGATAACAACTGAGCCTAGTAGTTGGATTCTCCTTTGAAAAGAATATTTAGACTGCTGATCTGTGAAGTGTTGGAGTCACAGCTCTCTTAATGATTTGTTTTTGGAAATCTATTAATGGAGAAGTAACAGTCCGTGTATATGATGCTTTAGAGTTTGCTTTCTGTAGAAGTTAAGAGTTTTGATTATAATGTAAAGAAAGGGGATGCCTTTCCACTGGATATGAACAAAAAGAAGAAACGTTGCAAAGCGATGCGATCCCTATTCGTCCGGAAAAAGCCACATCCACTAATCTGAAAATAACGGTTATATCCCTTGACCATAAACAATGCGTTCTCTAAACTGGGGTATTCATGTCATTACGGGTAGAGTAATCATTGATTAGTAGGGAATCTTCAACAAAGCACACAGCCACTTGAAAAGGACTTGAGACCAAAGGCGAAGAAAGGTTCCAACTTTTAGCTGAAAGCCATCTCATTGCTCATAAACTCAAGTCATCGGAGTTTTTGGCCAATCACAAGGGCATGGAGATTCCGGCAAGGGCAATGGAATACAGATTCCATTTGGTGGTGGCCATCATAGGGAGCTTGATTGTGGCGTCCCTGGTGTACGCGGCTCCCAGGATTCTGGACATATTAGCCTATTTCTGGCCTCTGTTGGCGTCAACGGCCGTCTTCTTGGCGATGGCTGTCACCTTCGGTGGCTTTCAACAACTTTCAGATGAAGGTGCTGCCCAGGGACTCATGGATTACGTCGCCGGACGCCCTGAGGATTCTCTCATGTACGACTGAAACATCTTCTTTAACAGCTTTACATTAATGTACATGATTTATGTCAAATAAAACAAACATTACCCTGATTATTGATTGTGTAACAAAACAAAATAGATAAAGCAGAATATTCTTCATGATGATGAAAGCAGAGAACAAACTAATATCCGTAATCATAAGCGAATTCGGTGACACCGGTCATGGCAGAGACAACCTGGGAGACAATGTAGAAGCTCCCACCTAAGATGACCAGAATGAGAATGGCGGAGATTGGGTTCTTGAGGAGTTCGAAGATGGGCTCGAAGACAGCAGAGAGTGCTCCCGTGCTGACTGTCAGAGCGTAAAGACCGTACCTTCTCACGTTGTCCCAAAACTCTTCCATCAAAGGACCTTCTGGACCTAACGCCATCGCCTTCTCCGCGTCCATTCCCAAGACCCAAACCATCATCAACCCTATTGACACCCCACTCACCACCACCTTTTCCCACTGTTTCGGTTCAACTCTCTTCTTACCTTTCGCCCATAACCTTCTTCTCGCCGAGCAGCACCGCACCCCTACCCCCCATGATGTTCGGCTCGACCTCGGAAACGCCTGAGCTGCTCCTAATGATCTGCTGCTCAAATAGACGTGAGGTTGCAGACAAGACGATATTTTCATTTTAGGAGGAATAGACATCATCTTCGTCTCGCTTCTGAGAGTTTACTTCTTATTATATACCTTATTTGGATTGTGTGGTTCTCCTCTACCCTATCTCTTTTCCACCTTATCCCTTTCTTCTTTTCTCAAAGGCAGGTTTCCTTCTTTTATAAATTGATTTTGAATGTCAGACAAAATAACTCAATAGAGCTCACACATACATATACACACATACATGATACAGCAGCAATCTTAAAGCTGAGCAATACCCTTCTTCACAAGCATATCATAAACTCGGTCCACTTTGATTGGATCGATCTTAAACAGGCCATATGCATCCGACTTCTTCGTCACATTCCCTTTAAATATCTCCTGTGACATCACTTGTTGCATCTGTAGATAAACCGGTGGAACCAACTTGGCCTCGCTGCACAGTCGCTTCTCCTGCAAAACAAACACTTTGCCTTTAGTTACCAAACAAACTCATCTCACTCTCTTCCTACACGTTCAGCATTATCTATCTTAACACTCACGGATTCAGACAACAGTTGCGACTCCGTGAACCCTATCAGGTCCAAATCATTCACATAGCTTGAAGAAGCTTGCACAGGAGGTCTAGAGCCCATTTCCCCCACAACTTGCCCAAATTGACTGGGCTCTTTCCCTCTGTTCATCCCTTCTTCGCTCTCTCTCTTTCTCTTCCTCCCAATATACCTCTCTGCTTCAGCCGTCGAACGACAACCCGCCACTTGAGCTTCCTGCTCCGCCCAATGAACGCCGGCGTGAATAAACATCCAAGCAACCAAACTCACAGCTCAAAAGTAGCAATGTACTCACCTTGAGATCCTTAAGCCGCTTCACCATGCGGTACTCGCTCACAACATTACGGAGTAGTTCGTCGTGCTCTTCTTTCGAATGAAAACGCATGAAAACATCCAAACGCCGACACTGCACTTTCTCATCTTGAGAGAGGTCCTTCTCAAAGGGATTTGAGTACAACAGGTTTCTTTCTATTATGAACTCCTTTCTACGTTTCCTCTCATCAAGCCTGCAAACATCAGGCTCACCTGTGTCAGGGTAGGCGGCAAAAAGAAGAGACTCTTTCCTCCTTGTAATCTTAAAAGAGCTATACCTTTTTGAATAGATACGCAACACACGCAGCTTCAGCTCGTGTTCTTCAGGAGTATCGTTCTCTTTGAACTCCATCTCAGCCAAGAGCTGCTCCGCATCATTGTCATATTCAGGGTCGAACTCTTGTCTTTTGTGGTTGTAACTACTCAATTCCACCAAAGAGTTGTTTGCTGGGGCGACAGGTTTCTTTCCTCCAAAACTCCTGTCTGTTTGAGACTCTAACCACAAAACACATCAATACAGAGAAAAAAAGGGAAGAAAATATCTAACTCGTTAGTCTAAACACAATGGAAAATATTGAGTCTTTTGTTGAATTTTAAAAATAGGGTCAACCAAATTAGCCATTTCCAGATGGTGATCAAGATATAACTAGTGGTGTAAGGTAGAGCAAGTAGAAAACACGAGGGAAGCACCTGTATTTGAACCAGAGATAAAGGACTCACCTTTTTGTGTTTCTTCAACTCTGCCAGAAAATCGGATAAGAAATAAGAAAAACATAGGTATTATCTGAGAAGAACAAGAGAGAGAGAGACATACTTGACTTTAGGAGGAGAGAAGGGGTACTCTTCCTTCATGTTCTGCTCCGCTGCAAAAGAAGCAGGCATGTCAAGTTCGGAATGAAGATAGCAAGAGTTAGTAGAAAGAATGGGAGACCTTTCTTGTCTTCGGTGCGTCCTTTAGCCATGGCTTGAAGTTCTTTTCTGTTCTTGCCTGCAACGTGTGACATATCCTGGGAAAGAAAAGGTATCCAATGGATTAATACATTGCAGGAGGGTAGGGAGATGTAAGTGATGAGAACATACTGGAAGAGGGAAAAAGGGAGAATTCAAATAGATGTTTCTGTAGTGGTCGAGACACTGTTCTTTACTCTTGGTTCCCACATGCTCGGCGACCTCAGCCCAGTTTCCCAAGCCATAAATTTCAAGTCCCTCGAGGAGAAGCATTTCATCATCAGCGCTCCAGTCAGGACAGATAAGAGGGAAGGTCAGATTTCCCTGAGAGAGCAAAAGAAAAATAATATATAAATTCACAAAAAGGGAAATATAACCAAATCCAATGATGAACTCACCATAACTCGGTAAGGATGATCACATTTGTGAGGAGTGATCTCGACTCCAACAGACATACATTCGACACAGAGATCAAAATCGGGACACACAGCACATTTGATCCGAATCTTGCCAGTGATGTCTTTCTGGCAGTAATCGCAGTTGTACTTCCCTCCTCCCTCGGTGCCTGTAACTGTTGTTTGTTTTGAGAGAATCAAAAAAAAAAAAGAAGAAGAAGAAGAGGAAGGACAAAGAGAAGGGTCCTGAGAGTAATTTTACCCATAGAGGTAGACTCAAAGCTCTCCACATTCGCCGCATTCTTCTTTTTCCTAGTTCTGCCATATACACACACACAGAGAGATGAACAATTTCGAAATCAATGAAAATATTGAGATTCAAAGAAATCACCTCTGGGTCGGGTCTTCGTAGCTGTGGAAGTTCCCCCGGGAGCGACCCATTGACGCCGAATTAGACTCAACCCTAGCGTCCGTACATGAGAAATCGAAGCCGGAATTCAACAAAAACCCGGATCTGTAATGGCAAATCGACGGTGGCCTGAGAAAATTAGGGAAGTAGATTTTTTGGACAAGAACAAGGCTTGGCTTATTTAGTTTTAACTCTGGGAGGACATGGGCCTACAACTACATCGCTTAGCTTATTCGTGTATTTAAAATTAATAAGGAAATTTGGGTGAATAGTATTTTTAAAAGATTATTTGTGAAAGGTGTTTTTTTTTTATATAGTTTTTGTAAATTGGTATTTTTATCTGTTAAATGATTGTAATAATTTTAAATTCAGTTTTTGTTTGGTAACAAAATTATAATTCAAATTTAATTTTGATTTGGTTTTGTTTATTTAAATTCANTAAGGAAATTTGGGTGAATAGTATTTTTAAAAGATTATTTGTGAAAGGTGTTTTTTTTTTTATATAGTTTTTGTAAATTGGTATTTTTATCTGTTAAATGATTGTAATAATTTTAAATTCAGTTTTTGTCTGTTAACAAAATTATAATTCAAATTTAATTTTGATTTGGTTTTGTTTATTTAAATTCAGAATTTTCCTTTTTGTATTTGTATATTTTGTTTTTAACCCAAAAAAGTATAAAATAAAGAAGTAAATACCCAATGTGAGTTTTGATTTATCTAATTTTATTTGTTATCCATGAAATATATCAATTGTTCATGTTCATTATTCATTATTCATTGTCCATAGAATGTATTCATCGTCCATATTTATTATTCATTTTCCATGAACTGTATTTATTGTCTATATGTATTATTTAGTATCCATTAAAGGTATTCATCATACACGCCTTGTATACATTATACACATTTTGCATCCCATTACACACATACATCGTCCATGTTTATTATTCATTGTCCATGAAATATATCCATCATACATGTACATTATTTAATATTCATTAAATGTATCTATCATACACACATCTTGTATCCGTCATACACACTTTGCATCTATGTCACTGGTCTGTTCGTTTTTTTATCCCACAATAACAATTTGAAAACCATTTTCATCCACCATTTTTTTAATGTCTAACGAAATCTCAGAACAAAGTAGGTTAGAGGAGGAGCACGTGATAGGTAAAAAGTGAGATATTTTAATATTTAATTAAATATTTAAATAATCATTTGTTTTCTTGATATATTTTAATTGAATTATTACAATTACGAAAATTGGAAAGGAATTTTTTCAAACCAACACATAAACCGATATTATAAAATCAAACCAATTCANTGATAGGTAAAAAGTGAGATATTTTAATATTTAATTAAATATTTAAATAATCATTTGTTTTCTTGATATATTTTAATTGAATTATTACAATTACGAAAATTGGAAAGAAATTTTTTCAAACCAACACATAAACCGATATTATAAAATCAAACCAATTCAGGGCTAATATTCCCATTATGAAAATAACTAAACAAAAAAAGGTCATTTTCTCCTATTTTGTTTTTAAAAAGCATTGCAAAATAACCTTTGAAAAAATNTATTCTCATTATGAAAATAACTAAACAAAAAAAAGTCTTTTTCTCCTATTTTGTTTTTAAAAAGCATTGCAAAATAACCTTTGAAAAAATGCCTTTTTCACCAATTTTTCTTAAAATTATAAGATCCAAATTGCTTTTAGCGAGTGTTTGGATTTTTTAATCATCATCTTTGTGCCATTTTTACAAAATTTANTGCCTTTTTCACCAATTTTTCTTAAAATTATAAGATCCAAATTGCTTTTAGCGAGTGTTTGGATTTTTTAATCATCATCTTTGTGCCATTTNTATTTCGTAAGGTAAAAGTTGACTCTCTTTCTCCTCTCTGACCTATCTCTACAACAAGAGCCCCTCGATTTGCATGTGCTGTTCGGCCGGTGTCCAACATTTATTGTCGTCGACACCGGCCAGACCTTAGCTTCTTTTCACTTTTCTTCCTTGTTAGTCTAGTTCTACGGTTAAATGTTTAGATCGGAGTTCAGTTAGATCTTTCCAATTAGGGATTAGNTACGGTTAAATGTTTAGATCGGAGTTCAGTTAGATCTTTCCAATTAGGGATTAGCGGCAAAGGAGATCTTTGGCTTGGATCGTTCTTCTCTCTACTAGATCCGCCGTTTCTTCTCAGACCTCCTCTCGCTTTTTTCCCTTTTCGTTTTTTGTTCTTTTGGATCTTGCTTCTCATTTGATTTTCACCCTATCCGATCCATATATTTCTCAATATCGGTCTCTCTTGTCCTTGCAAGAAAAGCTAGAACCCTTGCCCAAACTTAATTCGTAAATCTCTTGTCTGCATGTGACCTCCTTCAAGCTTCTCTGGTTCATTCACAAGTTTATCTTTTCAAGCCGGTCCGGTGGAGTTCTCAGGCGCTTTGTGTCCCTACACTCAGATCTGAACGAGATCTGCTCTTCCTCAGTTTTGTCTCTCCCTTCAACTGCCTTTTTAAAATTGCAACTCTTCCAACGAAGTCTTCTCTGGAAATTCAAGTCATGTTCTTCCGTGTGAGGTATCCTCATTCACAATCAAAGGTATGCATCTTCGCTGCTCGATTTAGATTTCGATAGCTCATCGTGGAGATCCGCTAACAAAAGATAATTTAAGAATTTTGGTTAGACTTTGGGTTCTTTCTTTACTTGTTTTTAGGATAATTTGATTCCGTTTTGTTTCTATGTAACTCTTGAATGTCTCCGGCAAACTCTGTTTAGCTGGATTTAGATTCCGGATCACCTCATGTGTTGCCGGTTTTGTATATCACTACCGTATCCCACCAATCTATTTCATCTTGGTTTAATAAAGTTTCTTTTAAATGAAAAAAAAAAACTGTTTTCATATCAGTGATCAATTCTCAAAATTACAAAATCCAAACTAGTTGTAGTACTGAAATTTATACCTTAGAATCATACAAATTATTTGTAGTAAATATTACTTTGTCTCTGGTGTTGTTTTCGACGCGGTCACATCTCAATTTTGATTTACAGTTTTTGGTAAATACTTTCGTTTAACCTATATACTCCTTCTGTTTCTTAAAGAGTGTCGTTTTGACATAT
>OVAP01003403.1:3470-15908 GCA_900406295.1 Aurinia saxatilis
CGTAGCTCGCGGGACACAACTTTCCTCTTAGCATCCGCGGGCAACGACTCCCTCGACAACGTCTCTCGACACGTCCCGCGAACAAGTAACCATGCACGGCCCGCATGATTGTTCTCATTTGAGTTTTGCGACCCAAGTCATCCCGTGGGTCTCAATTGATCAACGTTTACAACCATCGACAATCGGAAGACCCACGAAGAACATTTCATATCCGTGATCACACTCTTTTTCCCTCGGTAAGGTCTTTTCCCACGTGGTTTTCCTTACCAAAGTTTTTAATGAGGTGGTCATCCGAACACATACGACTTACGTGGTTATCGGACATTCTCGTGGGCCCAAAACAGTCCTAGCTATCCAAACAGCCCAGTTCCGTGGCGTGGGCCCGTTTCCGTCTTTCATCAAGATAACCCTACGAAGTAATCCGAGCGCCGTCAAACAAGAAGGTTCGAGAGCAAGTATCATCAGTACATCTCGGAGAAAAGAAAACAATCCCAAAGACTATCGGAGAAAGGGAAGTATATCGGAGGAAAAGGAAAGACGGCCCACAAGGAGCTTGGGCCCCAAGACGGTTTAGCTAGGAGTATATATATGATTTAAGGTCGTAGGTCTTAGATTATTCTCGGATATATCAAAATCTGAGTAACTTGTAACCTGGAGAGTTATATCAATAAAATGACCCCACTTCCTTCATCTTCTTCCATTGCTTTCTGTTTTTTACTTTCGAGCGATTCAGAGTTATAGTCGACGATCCCTAAAGGTTTTGACAAGTTTTTGGTTGTGTGAATTTTCACCCACACAATCATCCAGATGAATTTTCAACTTCTGAAATTGAGCAATTTGGATGTCTACGTACTTGACATGAGGTGTGACTTGTGAGCTCCATGTTGTTGATGAATTCAGAGTCTCCATCACACATATCAGTTTTTGCATCATCATGGATCCCTTCAGGAAAAGATTACTGAAGCTCTGTAAGCTTTTCATGAGAATTTACTTCAAGTTGAGATCCAAGTTCCATCTTCTTATAAACATTGGCATTCATGATGCATGAAAAAATTCTGATCATTTAAAAGATATCTTTCTTCGTTAGAAAAAGAGATTTTAGTTTCTTTAAGGGCTTCTTCACTCGGCAAGGATATGAAGAAAGAAAAATAAAGAAAATTAAGAGTAGACGATATTCTAGTCGTTATGTTAATGACACAACAATTTATTCCCCAACAACAGCCCTAGAAAACTTGATGGGGATCTTGCTTTCACCCAAAACAATCATGCAATCGCAAAAGCTCTCACATTAATACTTGGGTACCGAATTCAGATGGAACAACGTGCACATAATAGCAAACACAGTTTGACTCAAGCTAAGCAGGAAGTATGTTTTTATAGTTTTCTTAACCTGCAAAATATAGTAATTTATGTAAGAAATCCATAATAAAAATGTTAAGAATCAAGAAAGTTTGCATGGTTTACAATTTGAGTTATTCAGGGTTTAATTTAACCGGTTATATTCCGCAAACAAAATCACCGAAACAGATATCCGAATTTCCAAAATAACCGAACCAAAGTTTAATTTGGTTCTCTTCGACAAATAAACTCACAATCCGAATATCCAAAATTTCGAAATAACCAGCCCGATTTGACCTGAAATTACCAAATGTCGATGCCTACTTAACACAAAGTGAGTCTAAGTGTAGAAAACTATAATCAAATCAACTTCTAGAAAAAAAAAATTCTTCTAAACAACACATTTTCCTAAATCTAACCAGAATCTCTTAGTGGTTTTTTTTAAGTGATACAAACACTACGGTTAATTTTCTATATAACCAATTGAAATCAAATATAAAATCAATAGCCAACGAGAGCTGTGAATTGTCCAATTCGACCTCACGTTCTCTCTTTTGCAGGTGAAAAGAGAAAGAAGTCACTGTTTTTTTTCTAAAGTCCATTTGAGGAAGCTTAAAGGTTATTTTTTTCTTTTGTATATTCAAATTTCTTGCGATTTAAACTCTGAAGCATATTGAAAAAGATTAAGCAAATATCAAATTTAGCACAATTATATTCTCATCAAATTATGTAGGTTAGAGTATAAAATTAGGTTTGAGGAAAAGGATGTGTCGATGTGGAGAAAATAACCATTACATAGAATAGTATGAGATTCTTATTACACATCCTTAATTGATTATATAAATATTGGAAACTAAATTTTTTTATTAGGTTATATAAATCCAAAGACCATCAATTTCACCCAAATCCATTAATTCCGATTGAAAAGAGGAAATAAAAAAGATGCAATTGATGGAGAAGACAAATTGAGAAGAAGCAAAAGAGGAAGACAACTAAGAGAGATCAGGAAGGAAAATAATCCGTCAAATCCGTTTCCTTTCTATTTTCAAAGCATGTATTAGAAAATGGTAGTTTTGTCATATTACATATTTGACAGAGAATATAACTTTCACTTTTTAAAAAAATTTGTTATATACTGAATGATATGATTTCTTTTGGTTATTTTAGGCAATTTTCCTAGACACTAACACTAATCTTATACTCCCTCCGTTTCAGAAAATTTGATTTTCTAATTTTTATTTTTGTTTCACAAATATTGATGTTATACCTTTTAGTTAAATGCATTTTTTTTACAAAGTTAGTGAATTACAAGTACCAAAGCATAAAATAAACAATCAATTTGTTTTCATTGATAGAACTAATACAATAAATATTAAATAATAAAAAATAACAAAATTAGTTGAAGAAAAACATATATTTAATGTTTCTTAATATTTGTATAAAACTCAGAAGGTCAATCTTTGTGAAACGGAGGGAGTATAATATAGAAGGATTATATTTTTCAGCAAACTCTGGCAGGCTGCCATCTGTCCCTCTATATAATACTAATATTTATTTGGCTATTAAATCCTATTCATTTGTTTTTCTTAATTTATTGCTAAACAACTAATTCATCAATTAAATTCACCATTTTCATATTGTTGGAATTCAAAACAATGATAAAAATAAGATATTGCGAAGTTCAATAACATTAACATACAATGAGATAAAAAAAATTATCGAATGAATAAAAGTAGAATTATAAATGACTACAATAGACTTGTTTAATTTGATAAAACACGATTTTTTGTATAATATAGTAAGATTCTCTTTAGACTTGCTCAAATTACTCAGGTATCAATTTTTTTTTTTTTTTTACAACCAAACATATAATTCAGAAGAAAGGTTCCAATCTGGTAATCCAGAATGGAAGTAGAGTGTTTACATAAGAAAATTTGGAATTACGTTATGGCGCAAAACGGGCTAAACGATCAACGAGTTTGAGTCACGCCGGATGTAAGACATGAAAAAGGATGGGTATTGTCCACGTAGCTCGCCGAATTCTTCTAGCATGGCATTGAGTGCCGGCCAATCTTCAGGTGCGCCGATAATCTTCGTCAGTTCCAAACTATCTGTTTGAAATGCATAACAGGGAATATTGTGGTGGAGAATCATAGACATTGCCCAAAGGAGAGCTTCAAACTCTGCATGAAGGGGTGATAAGCTTCTCCGAACACCGCGCCCACCAAGCAAAATTACCTGGTTTGCTTGGCAGCATATCCACCCTAAACCTGCAGTTAAGTCCGAACTTTTCCATGATCTATCAATCCGAAAACAAAGGCTTGTCCCATGATTATCTGAAGTAGTTTCAGGAACAAAAACTGAGCCCTCTATTTTGTGCTTCCGACCATGTCAAGAATTCAGTCTTTGCAAAACGTACAACGTCCGCTGGCGTAAATTCTATACCTTGAAATATCTTTTTATTCCTAGCTATGGAAAAATAGCTTGAGCCTGGATTTGACCATCACTTTCCCCTCTCGAGAGATTCAGGTATTTACTTTCATAAAAAAAATTTAGAACTATTTTCTTAAATTGAAGAAGTAAACCAAAACAATATACTAAAATATTAAAGTTGTTGAATATTATCCACAAGAATGCATTACCATGAATTTTTCTTGATAATTTAACAAAGACAAAAAGTAATTTAGTAACCACATATTTCATCTTTAATATTTATTTAAATATTTTAATACCAATTTTTTACATAATATATAAATATACATAATTTTTAATTATCAAACAAACTATTTTCGTACAACGTGCAAATTTTCTCTAGTTGTCTTATATAATATTTTAGGATCCACTTTCAACAACAGCTCGGAGAAATGTCCTTTTTCTTCCTTTAAACATTAATTCTATTATTTACAGAAAAATAATTATAAACATAAATATAATAATTATTCTATTAAAAATCTTTATTGTATCACTTCTATTGAGTGTTATACATATATACATATAAAGAAAGAATACTAAACCAAAATTGATTTGTCTAGTCTTGATTCACTATTCTTATATGAGAATTGGCATAGGGAAGAGAACATCTCTGATTTCTTTTTCGGAGACAACATCAATCAACCGCAACTTATAATAATGGAGTTTGTTTAAACTTCAAGTGTGACAAGATGGCAACAACTGACTTATTAATATAAAGGTAATAATGCGGCAAATTGCAATCTATCCTATCCTTCTGTAGAGAGAACAGTCACTATCACAGCTCATTCCAAGACACAAAATAACAACAACCAAAAATTGGTTTTCGTTACATCAATAATTAACAAAAATTCTAATTTTCCAAAAATATCCCTGATTAATTTCTGTAGTCCCTATATAAATAGCAAACCATGTTAGGTTCCCTTTGCTGAAGTTGTGAAAATGAGAGAAATCCTTCACATACAAGGAGGGCAATGCGGGAACCAAATCGGAGCCAAGTTCTGGGAGGTGATCTGCAACGAGCACGGCATCGACCCGACGGGGAGGTACGACGGCGACTCGGACCTGCAGCTGGAGCGGATCAATGTGTATTACAACGAGGCAAGCGGTGGAAGGTACGTACCACGCGCGGTCCTCATGGATCTGGAGCCTGGAACCATGGATTCCATCAGATCTGGCCCCTTCGGACAGGTTTTCCGGCCAGATAACTTCGTCTTCGGCCAGTCCGGCGCCGGTAACAACTGGGCCAAGGGTCATTACACGGAGGGTGCCGAATTGATCGATTCCGTGCTCGATGTTGTTCGCAAGGAAGCTGAGAATTGCGACTGCTTGCAAGGTAAGACTCAGACCCCCCAATTGATGTATTTGAAGCATTTCTAATTTGTTGGTGTTGAATATATATATATTAGGGTTTCAAGTTTGTCACTCTTTGGGTGGAGGAACTGGCTCTGGAATGGGAACTCTTCTCATCTCTAAGATAAGAGAAGAGTATCCCGATCGTATGATGATGACGTTTTCTGTTTTCCCATCTCCTAAAGTATCCGACACGGTCGTGGAGCCATACAATGCTACTCTCTCCGTTCACCAGCTTGTCGAGAACGCTGACGAATGTATGGTTTTGGACAATGAAGCTCTCTACGATATCTGCTTCCGCACCCTCAAGCTTGCCACTCCTACTTGTAAGTGAATTCATATTTTTGTTACCATACGAAAATCTCAAGTAATAACTTAGGTGGGTTGGTCTCCTGTCCTTGTCTCTTGTGACTCTTAGATGTTCTCGTTTCTTATCACTAAGTCCCTAACAACCAACTTCCAAACATCGATTGTCTGTTTATTTACATCACGCATAAACTCTATCTTACCTTTGCACATAAGATAAGAAACATATAGTTTTTTATTCCTTCTACCGGCAATGTAACAAGCTGTTATTTGCAGTTGGAGATCTAAATCACCTAATCTCTGCCACAATGAGCGGTGTCACATGCTGTCTTCGTTTCCCTGGTCAGCTTAATTCCGATCTCCGCAAGCTCGCCGTCAACCTAATCCCATTCCCGCGTCTCCATTTCTTCATGGTTGGTTTTGCCCCTCTCACATCCCGTGGCTCCCAGCAATACCGCGCCTTATCAGTACCCGAACTAACCCAACAAATGTGGGATGCCAAGAACATGATGTGTGCCGCTGACCCAAGACATGGACGTTACTTAACAGCATCAGCAATGTTCAGGGGAAAAATGAGCACTAAGGAAGTGGACGAACAGATGATCAATGTCCAGAACAAAAACTCTTCATACTTTGTTGAATGGATCCCAAATAATGTCAAGTCTAGTGTTTGTGACATTCCTCCAAAGGGTCTCTCAATGGCATCTACCTTTGTTGGTAACTCGACTTCGATCCAAGAGATGTTTAGGCGGGTGAGCGAGCAGTTCACGGCCATGTTCAGGAGAAAAGCTTTCTTGCATTGGTACACGGGAGAAGGAATGGATGAGATGGAGTTCACTGAAGCAGAGAGCAACATGAATGACCTTGTGGCTGAGTATCAGCAGTACCAGGATGCTACAGCTGATGAGGAGTATGAAGAGGAGGAAGAAGATGAAGAGCTCAATGCTTGAGATCATCTTTAACTTGAGTTTGTTTACCAAAAGAATATATATTTTTTTCGTATTCGCTGGCTTTGAGTGATCTTTGTCTGTTGTTTTACGGTATTGTTTTGGGTGTAAATTGTAATGAAAACTAATTTGTGGTGTTGAATATAAGGTTTTGCTGGTTTGATCCTAATAAGCTTTCTTGTTTTGGTTTATGTTTATGATTACATTTTAGTTTTTACGGTTTTTGAGTGTGAAAGGCATTGTGATTCTTGGAAGAAGCTTTTTTGTAATTTCGATGATGATTATGTGCTCAGTTGATCAGAGCTTTCTTGCTTAAGTTGTGTAATTACTAAGCCAAAAGATTTAAAACACTGATCAGTAGAGTTCTGATTACCTAATTAAAGGAGACAACAACACAAGATATATCATCCTTATTTCCTCTAGCCAAGGCTTCATCAATGAGCGCTTTCGCAGCTTCCTCTGCATTAGCCATCTCTTCAATTTGATTCCAAACCTCTTTGTTTGACATCACCTGAAACACAAAACCCATGCCCTAATTAGTCCAGTCTTCTGGAGGACTAAAGAACCAGAAATAGTCCATTTTACACACAAACCTTCCACACTCCGTCGCTAGCCAAGATCAAGAACTTTGTGTCATCATCGATCTCGATAATCTTTATGTCCGGTATTACACTGATGTGCTCTTTAAGCCCCCCATCTCCAAATGCACGTGTCATAGCTAGTTGTCCATCAACTCTCGGAACATTACCTGATCGACAATAATATAGTCTACGTTTTGTTAACCAATATATTCATAAATTGAGCCTTTAAGAGTGAAAATGGACCTGTTTTTTGGGAAACGAAGCCGCCTTTGCTCTCAACAAGGTCTCTCTCCTTCTCTGGTTCGTGATCAACTGTAATTTGTTTGACAACATCACTCTTACCACACAAGATGGCTCTTGAATCTCCAACGTTTGCAACCACTAGTTTCTTCCCGTCAACAACTATAGCCGTAACAGCCGTGGAGCCACCTCGTGGACCAACCACGCTCTCGAGAATGTAGTCATCCGTACGTTTATATGCTCTCTCAATCGCCTTCTTAGGGTTTCTCCAAAAATCCGGCTTCAAGGAAACAACAGTTAATGGAGTCTTAACAATGTTCTATAATGTGGATCATTGATTCTTATATGTTTTTTGAAACCTGACTCAAGATGTTATCAAAAAGATGGTTCTGCAAGTAATCTGCAACAGCACGGCCTGAGTGGCCGTCGAATATAGCATATAACCCAAGATTGTGGCCTTTGACCGTTTTTGTATCAGCCACGATGTAGTCTTCCATGCCATGACCCATTTGGCCTTTCACTAGATGGTATCCATGATCAAACTCACGTCCATAATGTACTTCCTCCTCATCCTCCTCGTCATCATTATCATTATGAGGTGTTTCTTCTTCTACACGTAAGTGCTCCTCTGCTTCTTGATTCTATACAAGTAGGAAAGTTCCATCAAGTCAAAGATCATACATAGATTGCAAAAGGTGAAAATATTCAGTACCTGGAGTTTTACAGCATTTATGAGATCTCCACAAGCTGATCTTCTCTTCTAGTCATATAAGAAGAGATTTGACATAAATAGAATTTCACCAACACGGCAACACCATATTATGTCTTTGCAAATCAATCAATGATACCTTGACTGCATGCAGAAGTATTTCCTCGGGACTGTAACTTGAGTGCTGCAGTAGTTATCAACAAAAATTCACCCACAACGACACTAAAACAGGCACTAATGAGTGTTGAAACTAGAAAAAGATGGAAAAAAGAACCTTGGTGGTCTTCTGCATTGCTGGATATGGTTTTTGGTCAGTTGCGTCTCAGACAAAGAGAGAAGGACAAGGCTCACGAAATGCTGGAAGTTTTATAGCTAAAGTTAATATTGCTTACAAGCTTTTAGGAGCGGTGCTATGATGCTGAGATCGACACGTCAGGTCCACAAGTCATGTCTTGATTATGCCAACATGTCTCCCACCGCAATCTGTGTCGGAAATTTCGGTTTAATCTAAACCAAACACAAAATAATGAGACCACAACTCATCTTCCATCACAGAAACAGCCGCAAAATTAGGTAGCAGACCATTTTAAAGAGAGATGTTCCCTAGTCAAGCCGAAGTATTTTAAAAAGCTACCTTGGTTTTATGTCTAGTATTATTTTGGTCTATGCCATCGGTTTCATGCCTCCTTAATCCCTAAATGAATGTTGTGACCATTTACAGTGGCTTCGACCTTCGAAACTTGAATCTCAGGTTTTTGTTTTGCAGATGGGCATGATACTTCTCTCCGGGGTGGGTTGAACCATTAGACCAAAGGTTGTTCTTTGTGAATTTGTACATAATTCATAACCGAATCACGAGATTTAGCCTTTCGCAGTCCTGATTATCATAAAATGTATTCCTCACGCGTGTAATCCGACTATATTCTAAGATTGAAAAGATCCACTGATCGAACACCGTATGTTTCAGTTGATGGTATAATACATAACCAAAAAACATATCTACTGAACAAAAAGACTTGTAGAAAGTAGAAACTAAACATCAACAGCATCAAATAAGCCCTCACAGATCTGTACAGCAAAAAAAAAACATAAATAATCTAGTGTGGAAGAGATCCGGCTTATCAATCTGATGGTCTCTTTGCCTCTCCGCTAAGTTCTCTCCGGACAAGCTTCAAGATCTCAATGATCTGCAAAGTCATCAATGTAGTAGAATATTAACACTGATATTAAAACCAGTCTTAAATAGAAGAAGAGAAATTATGTGCAGAGCGAGTGAGCTTACGCCAGGGTAATGCTTTAGGATTGGAGAGTAGTGATCGAGTGCTATATATATTTTCTCAAGAAGATCCAAGAGAGATTCAACCTCATCTCCAAGAAGATCAACCTGTGATTCAACATCCATATAAACATCATTTTCTGATTCAGAAACACTTCTTTTTCAATTAAGGGGGTATGAACACAATTCTTAGACACTCAACTCTACATGTTATAATGTAATAAGCTTATAGAGAGAATAAAAGAAGCATTAGATGGATAGGCATGATCTGACTCATTGTGATAGGGGAGATTGTGACTTACCTCAGCCTCAGCCTTTTGGAGGTCACAACACTTCTTCTCGAATCGTTGCTTGTACACAGATGCTTTCACCTTGAGTTCATTCATTTGATATGACAGATCACTCAATTGACTGTGCATGTTCTTCAACCTAAGAGTAAAAAAAGTTCACATAAAAATCAGAGGTTAAAGTAATTGCAAATCCATGTCTAAAAGAAAAAGAAAAAGGTAATGAGAGAAGTGTACCTGGAATTAGTTTTTTGCGTCTTTTCTGCTACCAAGCTCTCCAGAATGTTGAAACCGTCCATCAATTTAGGAGGAACTAAGTCCAAAGACAGAAGTTGCTTCTTGAGTTTCTCTTCCTCCGCTTCTGTTGCCAGTAACTTTTCCTTAGTTTTCCTTTTCTCATCTTTGGTTTTCTTCAGATTCTCTCTTGCTAATTCAAGACTCTGTGTTAATTCAGATATCTTTGTCTCATAGCCTTCTATTTTCTGTATCTCACGCGCCGAAATAAGTCCCAGTGCTTTGCTTTTATCTTGAATTTCTGTTTGTTGCTGTTCTATCTGAGAATGCAGATCATCAATCTGTTGAGAGACTGCCTCAAGTTTCTTTCTCTCTGTTGCCAAGTTCTTCTCAGCTGTTTCGACTATATCCTCCTTTTCCTTCACAAGACAACCCAGCCAATAAATTTTCTCGTTTAGTCTTTCTTTGGCAATCATCTCCGATCTTAGAGTTCCTTCTTGCTCTGTTACATGCATGTTCAATTCTATAATTTTCTTATCAGCTTCCTTCAACGCTTCTTTGTATATGATTGCAAAGCACTCTTCCATTATGAAGGACTCGACACAAGAGTCTACAACCTCATTCCTATTTTCAAGGGCTTCTTGACTCGCAAGATCTTCCACCATCAACTCATATGCTTTTCTCATCATACTATGCTCCAAATCTTTCTCCTGTTGTGCACATTTAACCTGGTCCACAAACCCTGTCACTAAGCACCCATAAACATCTTCATAGATAGAAGCCTCAACATGAGTATCTTCAACATCTGATTCAAGCTCTCGAACCAACTTTTGATGATCTTCCTTAGCCTGAGAAAGCTGTGACATCCTCTCAGCAGCATTTGCCAGTGAATCTTTCAACTTACGATTTTCCTGAAGAAGAGAATCCATCCGGCTCTTACAATCAGAATTGTTCTTTCCTCCGGACACCAACTTCACATCTTCCATTAAAATTTTATCCAATTTCGAGATGACAAATGGGATCTTCTTTTTCAGTGCCTCTAGCTCTTTATCCTTCCCCACAGGAGAAAAAGAACCCCTTTCCTTCAAATTCAAGTACTTACGCTTAAAGGTAAAGCATTTTTCTGTCATCTCTTGTATTTCGTAATCATGGTCTCTTTTCATTTTATTCACCTCGGTCTTAAAGTGACTGATCAAATCATCCGGTGACAAGTGTCTCAAAGCCTCAAAATTCTCTTCATGCTTACCATTTGTATTACAAGCTGAAGAAGCGGGAGTAAGGCTTCCAGACATCTTGCGGTGCAACTGCTGCACTCTTTTCCGGTCCCCATCCTCCCCTGCCTCAATGTCCCCGTTTTCATGATCCAAAAGCGATTTACGAATTGCCTCTAATTCCTGGCGCAGACCAGTGATCTCTTTGATATTTCCAAGTAACAAACTTCTATTACCACCAAATTTAGTTTCTTGCTCCAACAACCTTTGCTCATACTCATCCTTGAGACTCTGTACAAAAGTAGCCACCACGTCAGATTCAATTTCCTTCTGACAATGATGCTCCTGCTGCCACGAGGAGGGGAGTTCCATATCATTCTTTCGCTTCACCATAGTTTCTAGAATGCTTTTCAAGGAATCAAGCATTTTATCGACAGCTTTAGACCCGGTCTCATCCACGGTGGCGCTTGCTCCATTGATGTGAATATACCTTCGCATTTTGGTGAGTTCTTCAACGAGCATGAGTAGCTGTTTTCTTGCTACAGATTTAAGACTGCTTATGGATCCTTGAGTCAACCCATGTTGAGGGTCCAAACAAGATTCAGTTTCTTCAGAGCCCACATGGTAGAGAGACAGTGTCTCCCTAATTCTTGACAATTCAAGGTCCTTCTGAGCAATCTTCTCGGCAGCTTCGGACTCAACAGCAGTTACGATACCCCTAATAATGGAGTCGCTGACAACTCGTGAGATAGTCAAGCGGTCACTAACATCCTCCCAGTAAGAATCCAATTCCTCGAGAAAACCAACATCCGGATTCTCATTCTCTTTAAGAAGACCATTAATCTGGATTGCTAACCCATCATCATGACACTCTAAACTACCATCCTCCTCCATATGAAATTCAAAGCTTCACGATAACTGAACAATGAATAAACAGATTTCTTCACTTAATTGAAATATCCCAACACTTGCTACTTTCTTAATCGGGACCAATTCCCACATATATTCAATTTCACCAAAACAAAACGTAACTTGTCTCCTTACTAATAAAGTGACCCCATCTACTAAATTTTAAAATTACAAATCCTACGAACAAAACCTTAAAATCCAACGACCAAAACAAAATTAACACTTACCTAGCTGAATTAAAAGTCCTGGCCAGAGAGCAAGTAGAGCTTTCGATTTCCACAGTTTTAGGGTTTCCGAGGAAAACGCAAAGAGGCTACAGGTGAGACTCGAGACTCGAGACTCGAGACTCGAGACTCGACAACATAGCTCCTCGTGCAAATTACCAGTATACCCCTTTTAATTTTGTCTTTTGTATATCTTCGTTTTATGCGTGTTATTTCGTTGGCTCTTTCTTAAGTAAAATATTTTGTCTCCTAATATTTGACTAGTCTTATTGTTTTTGCATGCAAGAGATGTCACCTATGTAAACTAAAAATAAAAGTAAGTAGCATATTCAAATTGGTCTACTCGATCGAATT
>OVAP01003404.1:0-16718 GCA_900406295.1 Aurinia saxatilis
AAATATATTGAATAAATATGCACGTAACACATGTAATCACGTGCATGACACATGTTATACTAAAAGATGTTACTCACTTGCTTCACCTTCTCCTCATCTTTAATTGTAAGTGTTTAATATATCATCATAAATTTTCTTAGTAAATAAACCGTAATGAAAAAAAAAAGTTGAGGTCTAAATTTTCAATTTCTCGACTTCTGTATATTCCTGTAACTATTTGAAATTTTAGCACTTTTTGGATATATATATATATATATATATATTTGGGGCAAAAATCATACTTTTGTTTTAGGATTTTTGCATATCTTGTTGGCTTGTTTTGTCGTTCTATTTATTCAGATAACATACCTAGAGAGGTCAAACAACACTTCATGAGTGCCATCGTGGTTAGGTTGTTTGAGTTGGGTATTTGATGCAACAAAAGTGTTTGAGAAGATAACCTAAATCGTGGTTAGGTTATTCAAAAGACACAGTGATGATGGTGTTACATATAAAAAAAAGATGCCAAATTCAATAAATTGGAAGGAAATGCTTAAGACTTAGGTCGGTCATCCTCTTTATAGTGTGTTCATGGTTGTAATGTGGTTTTCCGAGCCTACAACATGGCTTGATAGTTTTAATTTTAGTTAGCTTTCTTTCACTTAAAAAATATGGTATCCATATCTATAAAGTTAGTTTTTTTCTCTTTTGGTGATGATACAACATTATCTAAATGGATGCCACATCATTTTCATATTTAATTTTTGCAAAATAATTTAATACAACCTCTATTTAACATTTTTAAATATACTTTTGTACTAATATATTCAGTTACAAAAGGAATTTGAAAAGACATTCATGATATCAACTCTAAAAATATATAAATAATATTAAATATTAATATTAAAAATTTAACAATCTAAAACTAAGTGTTTTATATTGAACTATTTTAGTAGAGAAATTTAAAAATTACACATAACAAATCCAATATGTTTATTCATATATCACCACTATATATCTATATATATATATATCCTCAACTTAACCCTTGAAAATAAAATAATAGGAAGATAGACCATCTTTAATTTCTCGACGGAAAATATTCCACCATTATCTTTCATAATTGAAAAGAGATCATCGGTCTCTTAAAGCCTCAAATGACATTCTCTAATAACTAACAAATTTAATCATGTGTAAGATATCAAATATGTTTCTCACATCAACCATCAATATGAAAAACATGGAAAATTTTATGAAAGCAAATAAGTTTGAATTTCGTTATTAACTCCCATAATTGGGAAGAGAGAAACACTNACAACCTCTATTTAACATTTTTAAATATACTTTTGTACTAATATATTCAGTTACAAAAGGAATTTGAAAAGACATTCATGATATCAACTCTAAAAATATATAAATAATATTAAATATTAATATTAAAAATTTAACAATCTAAAACTAAGTGTTTTATATTGAACTATTTTAGTAGAGAAATTTAAAAATTACACATAACAAATCCAATATGTTTATTCATATATCACCACTATATATCTATATATATATATATCCTCAACTTAACCCTTGAAAATAAAATAATAGGAAGATAGACCATCTTTAATTTCTCGACGGAAAATATTCCACCATTATCTTTCATAATTGAAAAGAGATCATCGGTCTCTTAAAGCCTCAAATGACATTCTCTAATAACTAACAAATTTAATCATGTGTAAGATATCAAATATGTTTCTCACATCAACCATCAATATGAAAAACATGGAAAATTTTATGAAAGCAAATAAGTTTGAATTTCGTTATTAACTCCCATAATTGGGAAGAGAGAAACACTATCTTGAAACATCGAACGATATTCTCTAATAACAAAAACATTTAATCGTTTGAAACATATTAATTATGTTTTAAACATTTATCATCAATATTTTTTTTAAAATATTAATCACAATTCTAAAAAACTTGACAACCATTTCACAATTTATGGTGATTAATAAACACTAAGTTTAATTTTATATAATATGTTATATTTATAAAAATTTGATTATTTTATCTTACACAAATCATAGCCTATTAAATCAACGAAGGTTCACGTCAGTATTTCTAACTATTAAGATAAAAATGATTAAAAGAAACAAAAATATAATAATACGAGTCAATTTGATATGTATACATTCAAATATTGTCATTGTTAATTCTCTTCAATGAAATGAAACATAATGGGAAGGAAAAGTATCTTCAAAGCTCAAGAAGAGGACTAGAGAGACAACCAACCTCTTAAAATATGAGACGGCATATATTAAAAATGAACGAATTTAGATATGTGGAACATGTAAAACTTGATCTTACAATAACTGAAAATATCAAAATGATTAGCAATTATTTCATATTTTCATGGTGGTAAAAAGATAAACAATCATTTACTAGACCCATAATTTATAGATAACTTAATACATTTTCCAACACAATAATAAACTATTGACTTAATTAAGATTTTAACCGATAAATATAAGAGTTAGAAAAACAAAACATCATGATCGCAAATTAAAACGGTGATTAAAAACCTTTACGAAATATAATGAATAATGTTTTTATTATATCAAGTTTATAGTCATACAAGACATTTTGAAATAGCAAATCATAAAAAATATGTATCATATACAATTTTTAAAAACATGGGATCCAAATCTATACTACAATTACCAGATTATCTGTGGAACATCGTTATCTCGAGAACAAAACAAATGAAAAAGAAGATTAACATACTCCACGCGTAGCGCGGATCAACCACTAGTAAATCTAAGGCAAAGTCATCGTGGAGTGGGTCTCTTACACAACCACGTTTCAAACATCTTCAATGATGTGTTGATTGATTACTTTGTCTTTACGGACCTAACGTTCTTGATGCCGTTTGATTGATTTGTAATTTTAACCACATTTGAAGTTGGATTGGCCCATCTCTATCATATCTGCCAAGTTCCAAAGATTTACTGCAGTTCGTGAAAACATTAATTATACATTTTTATTTCTATATGTTTTATTTTATAGTAAATAACTGATGATGATTGAAAAGATAAGAAAACAAACGGGGAGAGACGGTTAGGGATTTCTATGGCGATTTCTAAGGTTTGATTAAATCTGTGATCAGATTCAAGTTCTCCTTCGTCTTGACTGAAGCTTGAGGTTTGCCGATCTCTACGCTCGCTGTGTGTGGTGGCTCTGTGGTGGTTGCGTTGATTATATTGGTTCCTTGCTGTGGCTTTCGTTCTTTGCGTAGTCCATATGGTTCCTAGAATCTCGTGGCCTCTGGATCTCTGTTGATCATTGGAGACTCGGTGGTTCTCATCTCTGTCTCATCACAACCATCTACTCTCACTTGTTCACTCACCGTTGATGTCTAAGTTTCGTTTCACAGTTTTGATTTACGTGGAAGCCAAGATCGTGTTCTGTTTTCTCATTGACAGTGATCAGATCGTCCATGACTTCCCATCATTACACGCGTGAAGAAAAGGGTAAGGGGATTGCTCTACCTGAAGCTATGACTCGAGATGTCTCTATTCAATTGCCGGAGGCCCCATCTGCTGAGCAGTTTGCATCTCACAATCTTACCTTAGTGGGTAGAGTTCTGAATTTCGAGGTTCAAAAGCCGCTTCCAGGACTCATCAGTTTTATGCTAAATCATTGGGGCCTTGAGGGTAAGGTTGATAGTAAGCTTCTCGGGCTGGATCGTTTTCAACTAACGTTCGAAACAAAGGAAGACTTGCTGATGGTCATGGAGCAGGCACCATTCCATTACAGAAAATGGATGTTCGTTCTTTAGAAGTGGGAGCGGTTATATCCGAGTCTTTCCCTTCAGAAGTTCCTTTTTGGGTTTACTTTCCAATGGAGCTACTAAGCTCAACCTTGAGGCAATTGACAATGAATTGGGACGTGTTGAAAAGGTGATAGAGTCGGAGTGTAAGTTGCACATACATGTGAATGCTTTGATGCCACTTATTGTATCCATGTCTGCCACTTTCCCTACTCATGAATCAGTTACAACTGCGGTCTAGTATGAGTGGTTACAGAAACATTGTTTCAAGTGTTTTGCACTAATTCATGAAAGCAAGCAGTGTCCATCGACTCTTATGCTGCCAAAAACAGAGGTTCTAAAGTCGGGTACTAGTCAGCACGATTTAAGACAGAAGGTTCAGACCTCGCATGAGGAATTCCGACACTATGAAGACTATTCTCATGCTCAGTAACAAGACTACAAACGGCCATTTCAGTTTCAGGCCAAGGCGCGGTCTCATGATAGATATGATCGAAGGAGGTATGAACAACGTTCCTCACGACAGTGCAATGATTATGACTACCATAGACGTCGTCACCATCGTGATGACAATCGTTTTGGTCCTCGACATTATGATCACATGGACTCCAACTACCAATTTAATGGGTGATCGATACTCACCAGACTTGAAACAGAGACATGAGGTAAAGGGATACTCGTCTTCTTCCAGATATAATCAAAGTGAGGATAAGCGTGTTGATGCTCAATCACGGTCTGAGGTCCCTCTGGACTTCCAGTTGTCCCATTCTCCTGCTGTTAAGGCAAAGCCTAAGTCCCCGAGAGATGATCAGATTGATAGAAGGGTTGCATGTCTTAAGAAAACAGAGGCTACTTCTCCGTTGATTGCTCGTACATGCCATGATGACGGCAATTATAGCTCTGATGATTCTCCAGTGCGATCCCGAAAACCTGCCCTAGAACGAATTGGTAATATGGGGACTATGGGTTTTAATGGGAGCAAGAACAGCCTTCTCATGACAGCGGTGCTAAGTGATACTGACCCAACGATGGAATGACATGATGTTGTCTTCTGAAGCGACAATTTTGGATCCTAGGGTTCATGATTTGAACAGGGTTCCTGCCTTGCAATGCGTTGGTACAACTTCGTCGAAAGATAGTGCGTCAAAAGCTAAAAGGCGTATGACAATCAAACCTAGTCCCATACGTAAGGTACCTAAGGCTTCATGGTGGAAGGGTGGTCACAGCCCCTTTGTTCAAAATACTGTGCGTGTTGTACATGTTAAGAACAAGCGGGCGAGAGCATTGGTATTTGATGATGAACCGGTTATTATACATGCGGTGAAGAAACTGAAGTCCGGGAAATCGGTTAAAATGCCCTCTTCCTCACAGCCTTCTACACGCAGTGAGAGCTCTTAAAAAAATAGTGTGAAAAACAAGAATTCAAAAGCAAAAGCGGTGGCTCCCAGTTTGAAGCCGCTGAAGATAAAATGAACGTCTTGAGTTGGAACCGTCATGGAGCTGGTAGCCTCAAAACAGTTCCCCGCCTTCGGGAAATGCGCAAAGTCCATTTTCCTGATTATTTTATTTTTAATGGAAACAAAACAAAAATAAATAAATTTATGCTTAATTTAAAGCAGAGTTTAGGGTACGATCAGTCATTCACGGTTGAGCTTATTGGTCGTAGTGGTGGATTGGCTTTGATGTGGAAAAGCTCTTTTGTTGTAAACATTATTTCTTTCAATAACAGGATCATTGACTTACAAGTCAATTATGGATCCATTTCTTATTTCTTGTCTTGTGTTTATGGGGACCCGGTTGTCGCATTTTGTTCTGGAGTGTGGAACACATTGTCTCAAATTGGCCTATATCATGATAATGCTTGGTTATTGGTAGACGATTTTAATGAGTTATTAACTGCTGCTGAAAAATTAGAAGGTCCAGTTCGCGAAGAGCCTACGTTCTGGAACTTCAGGGATATGGTTTCGACTTGCAAAATTCGTGAACTAAATAGCGTGGGGAACTCCTTCTCATGGACATGATGGAGGGATGGCCATTACGTTCAATGCAAGCTCGATCGTAGTTTTGGAAACATTGCCTGGTTTACCTCATTTTCTCGTTAAAAATGACTTATTTAGATTTGTGGGGGTCGGACCATAGACCCATCCTAATCAAATTTGTCTACGACCCATTGGAACATAATCGAGGGAAGTTTTGTTTTGATAACCTTTGGTTAACTCAGGAGGGTATGAAGGAGATTGTCCGGAGTGGTTGGCTCCATAATGAGGAAACAGATATTCCCCTAGTGGAACGTATTTCTAGTTGTCACAGGGCATTATCCAAGTGGAAGAGGGAAACATATAAAAACTCATTAGATAGACTCGTTGCTTTGCATTCGGCGTTAGAGCTGGAGGTCAGTAAAATAGCGCCGGATCCTCAACTTCTGTCTTAGCCAAAGTCGAAGGTTGCCAACACTTATCGGGATGAGGAACACTTTTGGAAGCAAAAAATGCGGGATAAGTGGTTAAAAGACGGGGACCGTAATACACGATATTTTACAACTGAGTTAAGGGCCGCAATGTTTGTAACCGTATATTAATGCTGCATGATGAAAATAATTTGGAGTGTTATGCTAGGTGGCGGTAGACTATTTCCGGAATATGTTTACCTATACCAATCCTGGTGACATGGAGGATCTTTTTAAGGGGCTTACATCTAGGGTTACGGATGATATGAACGTCACCTTAACTAGACCGGTCTCTTCCGAGGAGATAAAATTGGCGGTTTTTGCTATAAAAGGGAGTAGTGCACCTGGTGCTGATGGCTTTACTGGTGGCTTTTATAAATTTTTTTGGCACATTGTCGGTCCTTCGATTATACGAGAAATCGCTGGTTTTTTTGCTTCTAGCATCTTACTAGCAGATTGGAACCATAAGAATATATGTCTCCTCCAAAAAATTACTGCTCCTACTCGTATGAAGGACTTGAGGCCTATCAGCTTATGCTCTGTACATTATAAGATTATTTCGAAAATCTTATGTGATAGGTTGAAACCGGTACTGCCTGTGATCATCTCGGATACCAAAGGAGCGTTTGTGGCGGGGCGGCTAATTACATACAACATTCTTATAGCTCATGAGTTTACTCGTGCCTTACGTACTAATGATTTCGTTAGTAAGGATTCATGGCTATTAGATATGTCTAAAGCCTACGATCGAGTGGACTGGTAATTCATGGAGAAACTTATGCAAAAGTTTGGCTTTAATGAGGTGTGGATTAGCGTCGTTCTCCTATTCTGTTCTTTTGAATGGACAATCGCATGGGTTTATTAAACATGAGCGTGGGTTGCGACAAGGAGATCCCTTATCTCCCTTTTAATTCGTCCTGGGAGCGGAAAGCCTTGATTAATGTGCTTAATCATGCTGAGAGAGCTGGTCGATTGCATGGCATTTCTTTGGTTAAAAAAGGCCCTACATTGCATCATTTGTTGTTTATAGTTGATAGTTTGCTACTGTGTAGAGCCTCTGAAGCACATTGTACCAAGATTATGAGGTATTTGCATATTTACGGTGTTGCTTCGGGATAGGTTATTAATCCCGCCAAGTCTTCGATTATCTTCGGGAAACATATCTCTGTGGGTCGGAAACAACCCTTGCAGCAGATCCTGGGAATTGAGAAAGAAGGAGGTCATGGTACCTATTTGGAATTACCTGAATGCTTCAGTGGTTCGAAAAGGAAATTACTTCAATTTATACACGAAAAGTTGAAGTCACGATTGAAGGGCTGGTTTGATCGGGCTCTATCTAAGGAGGGGGGGGGAGATATTACTGAAGTCGATTGCACTTGCTTTTGCCCATTTATGCCATGTAATGTTTTAGGCTGTCGAAAGATTCATGCCAGAAGCTGACAAGTGCTATGACAGAATACTGGTGGAGTAATGGTGATAACCGAAGGAAAATACCGTGGGTGTCCTGGAAGAAACTGTGTATGTCAAAAGAAAATGGTGGGATAAGCTTTCATGATATTACTTCGTTTAATCAAGCGTTGTTGTGTAAGCAAGCCTGGCGCATCATTGACAACCCCAATTCTCTTTTGACTAGACAACTTAAGAGTCGTCACTTTCCCTCGAGTGATTTTATGGGATACACTACTGGAGAATCTCCGTCTTATGCATGGAGGAGTTTGATGTTCGGACGTGAGCTCTTGCAGAGAGGGCTAGTCAAGTCAATTAGGAATGGCAGAGATATTTCAGTTTTCTTAGATTGCTGGATCTTTGATGTTAGGCCTCGTGTTCTAATCCCCTGGCAGAGGACTTATGATACTAATCTCTGGGTTTCTGATATGTTAATCCTGGTACTGTCATAAGGAATGATGACTTGTTGCGGGAGTTATTTTATGATGATGATCGGGCTCGAATTAAGAAGATCAAGACCTCTAGACAGTTTCGGGATGGATACTTTTGGGGTTATACTACTTCAGGCACCTACACAATCAAGAGTGGTTACAAACTTCTTATGGATGCAGAAGCGGCAATGGTTGATCCTATCCACCCATAAAGGCAAGCTCTATGGAGCAAAATATGGAAAGTTAAGGCTGCACAAAAAATTAAATACTTCCTATGGAGATGTCTGTCGGGTGAATTGGCGGTTAAGGATCGGTTTAGCTCACGGGGAATGAATATTCACCCTATATGCCCAACGTGCAGGGGGGGGGGGCTAATGAAACTATCTTTCATGTTTTGTTTTACTGCCCTCTGGCTACGGAGGTTTGGAGATTATCGGGACTTGATACTCAACCGAATGGATTTTCTCTTAGTTCAGCTTTTCTGAATATTCATTATCTTGTCAACCATGCACCGGCTAATGATGTTGGCATTTCCTTCCCATGGATTTTATGGCAGATATGGAAAGCAAGAAATGGGTTAGTATTTGAACAGAACTTATGGACATCGAACCTTGTTTTGCAACGCGCCAAGGATGATTACCAGGAATGATCGACGGTTCATTCGCAAGAGCAGGTTTCAGAGACGACATGAGAACCTCTAAAGTGGCAAAAGCCGAGAACTCCGTTGGTGAAACATAACCGCCTTAGTGGTACATGTTGGATTGTACGAAACCACCTTGGAACACCGTTATTCCATGGGTGTAATGCTTTCGCCAGTATGGCTTCAAGATTAGAAACAGAGCTTGAAGGCTTTATATGGGCAGAGACATGTCTAGCTGATTTGCATGTTCAACATATATTGTTTGAAGTCTCGGATCTCCAATTATTGGACGCTCTAAATCATCCAACACATTTTCCATCGATGCAACCAATGTTTGGCAGGGCTTTTACGGCTCTGCGCTCTATTCAAGGTTGGACTCTTACCAGCTCTGCTCCTTCGGCAAATCAAGCAGCGATTAACATAGCTACAAGTGTAACGAAGGACCACCTCTACCAGTCATATATTTCTAGGAACAGCCCATCTTGGTTGAGACATCGTTTAGACTTAGACTCCCTGATTTGAGTTTCTTTCATTATGTGTTACCTGTCTAATGGTTGGGTGACTTGTTTTCAGTGTACGGCATGTGGCCTTGACTTATCATAAATAATATTATCTATCTTGAGACAAAGAAGAGTAACTAACTGATTAATTTAATTTTTTAGTCTGAATTTGGTTTGTTGATCTTACAAATTTTTATTTGCATTAGTTCTGTCATTTTTTATTTGCATTAATTCTGTCAAATCATTTTATTTTTATGGAATAAAGCATTATCTTCTAAAATAAAATATGTTAATAATGTAATATAAATAGGGAAAACGGTTATTTAATTCCTCAACTATTCCATTTGAGTAGTTTTACTCCTCATGTATTTGATGATCATTTTAATATCCATAGTGGTTTTGACTCTTTAAATCAATGACTTAAAACCACCATGGGTATTAAAGTGATCACCAAATACATAAAAAATAAAACTACTAACATCGAATAGTTTAGGATTTTTTATTTTTTATTTTTATTTCACAACAACATTCTACATTACGGTTCAGTAAGCCAAATTGGGAGTACAATGTCTACAAAATATAAATCCAACGCCGACCGTGTAACACCTCTTGCCAGATTATCCGTTTGGGTGTTCTGAGACATGGGAATGTGATCAATAAAGAAGGGTAAAAATAGCTCACTGAGTCGCTGAAATTCTTCAAGATATACAATAAACGTCTGCCAATCAGTTGAAGAATTCGTCATTTGCATCAAGTCAGTTGATTCCGCCAAGAAGGAGACTGAAGTTTGATTACGAGCAAGCATGCATGACATAGCCTAGAATAGTGCATCAAATTCATAGTGTAAGGGCGAATGCTCCGCCGCAGATTCCGAGCACCCATGATTACTTCGGTAGGCTCGTCCTTCACACAGAACCAGCCAATACCTGAAACAAAACAAGAGTCTACCCAAAGAACTGATGAGTGTAGTGAGGGTGCGATAGACCCATCAGTTTTCTCAATTCTGGTGTCCTCATGCGCTTTATACCATGTTGCAGCCTCATGCTCTACGAGGCGGATCATGTCCTGAGGAGACCGATCAATATTACTGAATACTTTATCGTTCTATGCTTTCCAGATGTACCATAAGATCCAAACAAACCCATCCTCATTGCGAGGGGAGGGAAGGCGCCGAAATGGTGGTAAATAATTGCAAATAGTGAATCCATGGGGAAACAATTCATGCCCATTGGTATATTAGATAAAACCCATGTTTGGACTGCTGATGGGCATTCAAAGAGGACATGGAGAATAGTTTAGGAATTAAATAACCATTTTTGATGATTAAGTAGTAGATAACTGTTGTGGAAGTCCCTTAGCCTATTGGTTAAGGGTTTAAAGGCTTCATGTCTAGGGTTTTATCCCCATCGAATGCAGTTTTTGGAGATTAAAGGATGCACAATCTGTATCGTGGAGTAGTTATCCAGAAAGGGTGTTCATTTCATCGATTTCAAATCATATGTACCATGTGTTGCGGGGGAGAGCTGCACTGTGAGATGTTGATTTGATTAAATTAAAAAATCATATGTAATAAGATTAGATTGGCAGACAAAAAAATAATAGTCGATTATCTAAATCACCATAAAAATAGTTTGAATAGTGATATTATGAAAAAGATGTTTAAAGGGTTTAGTGGTTTTCGTGAAGTTTATAATCGTTTACCTATTAAGTTATATATTTTGGCTATTATACGCGACAACATATGCTTTTTAATTAGAAGAATTTCTTACATATCACAATTTGAAGGGTGAGTTCCTAAAATACCAATATAAGTTTTATTTTCCAAAAATACCATTAAAAGTTTATGTTTATAAAAAATACCACAAAAGCTAAAAGTGATTTTCAAAGATTTAGAATTTATTTATTTATGTTTGGATTAATTATTTTATATTAAGGGTTTAATTTTGAAGGGTTAGAGTTTAATTTTAAAGGTTTAGAGTTTTGTTTTGAATTTAAAAAATCAATTCAATTTTTGTGGTATTTTTGAAAAAAATTTAGTGGTATTTTTTGGAACTACCCTACCAAAATATGTTATTTTTGTGAATTACCTTTTCAACTACTTTAATTTTCAAATAGTTACAGGAATATACAGAAGTCGAGAAATTGAAAATTTAGACCTCAACTTTTTTTTTTTCATTACGGTTTATTTACTAAGAAAATTTATGATTAGTTATAAAAAAAAAAAAAACTACTTTAATTTTCTATTAATGAATTTATGTTTTCATAAATCCACATCATATTTAGTGGGTAGCTAATGCAGGCAAGGAATGACTTGCTGTTGATGATCAGGAAGAAACTAATATGGCCACAGTTGAACTGCAAATTTGGTAGAAACTGCAACAACCCTAGCTCTTGGGTACATCCTCGTAGCCTTAGCATAACTGGGTGGATGGTTAGAAATAGTAGTGGGACCCCTCTATTTCACGCTCGTAATGTCTTTTCCAATACGAATTTTCATTTGGAGGCATACTTAGAAGGGATTTTATGAACTGAAAAGTGTATGGCTGATTTGTATTTGCATAATCTGGTCTTTGAGGTCACGGAGGCTCAGTTTGTGGATGCTTAAGGTATTCGTCATAATTTCCACTACTTAGAGCAATGATACTTAAGGTCTCGATAGCCTTACAATCGATCAATGGATGCTCAATTCTCAAGGACGCAGCTTCGGCCAATCAAGTGGTGGGCCGAATGACTACAAATGTAACTACGGAACATCAATATCAATCTTCCGGCTTGGTTAGCTAATCAAATCGACTTAGAAATGGAGAGTTAGATTCTTTTGGTTGCTTGTATTTATTTTTTTATGAGTGTTATCTACCTATTGGTTTGGTGATATATATATCTATGGATAATTACCCATTCATGTAAACTTAAAATCCAGATTATGACTTTTGACTACATTTTAACATCGATTTGTGATAATTTTATATGCAGAAATTGTATTTTCTGAGAATCCAACTTCAGATATGGAGTAGAAGCCTTCAAACCCTATCAGTGAAATTATTTAAAGAGACCATGATTTAAATGCACTCCATATCTCTCTGTCCCATTAATCCCGCCGCCTAAGTGTTCAACCACGGCACGGGTTTAGATCTAATCACTCATAATTATAGAGTATATAAATCACAGACTATATTTAATTAGTGACATAAAGTTGAAAATCTCTATCATGATTCACTTAATTGTTTGTATATATATGTTGTCGAGATTCGGACGGACAACAGACTACTGTACTAATCTTGAATTTAATTTTCTTTAATTAATATTTAAAAGAGCACTTGCTAATACTCACTATTAGTTCCACATTACAATCATGATTTGAGAAGGCCACAAGGAACCTTCTTCACCTAATTCTTAGGCTAATTTTCTAATCTAATCTAATTAACTCCTTTTCATGATATAGTGGACATTACATATCAATTTTAGCTGAAGAATTAATATAAAAACTAATCTGAAATAATGTTGACATAAGAAAAAAAAAAAATATACAAAACAATAGGCAAATATATTAATTTTGTATAGTCAAGTAGTAATCATCGCCATGTAAATCTAGGTCAGAAATTGATCTTCTCTGAACGTGAAATTATCTAATTACTCCCATATAGTCAGTTAGAAATGGTGCTACGCATTATGCCCATTAAAAAATTCGGTGAGTGGGCTACTCGACAGTTACATTTACTTTGAGGAAATTAGTCGAGTAGTAAAAGCCCGGAGGCTTACAAAAAAAAAAGAAAGAAAAAAAGAGAGTAGTAATCACCATTTATATTGTGGACAATGACTTTTATATCGGATAAAGGATTGACAAAACACAATTATGATTTGATTGTTTCAAATATTGAATAATTAATCTGAAGCAGCCCAAACCAAAATGAAAATCTTAGGTTGCTATTATAAGTAATTAAACTCAATTTAAGAGTATGATGTTAAGATAATTAGTTAAACGTCAAAATCATTGAGACAGCAAAAGGCTAATCTAAAGAAGAATATAATTTAATATGATATGTCAAGATGCATGCACGCATATAAATACATAACATAGTAGTTTACCATTCATGGTTTTATATGGATTTTACTAAATTTAAAAGTTCCAGTGATATTTTTGGTTGGAATTTGTTGTTATCCTTGCATTTTTTTGTAACAGTGGTCTCTTTATACATATACTACATATGCACATCTTTTTGACAATCTTCACTAAGTGCCCGAACTTTAATAATTATTTAACATATATTTTAGCTAATCAAGTGGTGGTGAGCTAGTAATTACCACTCGAGAAAGGAATCGATTCCCCTCTAACGTAAAACTATATAACTATTTCACTTGGCCATCCAATCACATGCGCAACTAAACTGTTTAATACCACCATATATGACATAGCAATTGGAGTAGCTAGTTATCAAAGAAGGAAATAATCTTACTAATATTAGTATGTCTTATTTTTTTTTCTTTCTAAACATATATTAAACAGGGAAAAGATGTACATGAGAGATACATAGATAGGATACGGAGACAGAAATTGATCACAAACCGATCAATCTCCTACAACCAGGGCCGAAGTTGCAAGAATAAATTCAAAGTCTAAAGCCTGTGAGGGGAGCACAACAAAAGAAAAAGTAAGAATAGCTTCTAATAATTTGATAAATACATAACCACACTGTAAAACTAAACAACAATCCAATTAGAACTAAGCTTTACACAACCTCGGATCAGACCAAGGAGCGAAAGGAACAACTTTGTTTTTTTTTGAAACATAAGGAACAACTTTGTTGGATTGAAATTACCTTGAAAAAATTGATACAAATTTCGGTTCCTAGATGCTTCGAATCTTCATGGAGGGTAGATGAAAAAAAATAGGAGGGGCTTCGGGCGAAGGAGACCCTTGAACTAGCCATAAGCTTGAAGATCGAAGAGAAGTAGTAGAGATGGAGAGATTCGTAACCAACATATGTTTCCTATGATCTCTAAAAAGAAAATAGCATTAATGAGTACAAAAAGCAAAGGTAAACCAAGGAAAGAAAGTATCACTACAGGAAAAACAAGTAGACGATAAGCACTATGGTAGGCTAACATAGCGGCCTGATAAACGCTAAGTCTGGACACGCGACGATAGGTCCTCCGCTTTTAATAGCGCTTTTTTGTGTGTTATTGTTTCTTAATCAAACATAACAGTTTTCTCCATGCAATGGTAAATTCTTATAATAGCGTTTATTTATAGTTATTGTTTGTTCTGAATTATATGTACAATATTTCATACTTCCACTGTATTTGGTATTTATAATGTTGTGTATTTTTGTGTATTAAGATGGTATATTATAATTTATAATTAGTATAATAATTGTTTTTAATATTACAAATAAATTAATAACGCACAATATTTTATTTTTATTTTATTTTTCTACAAAAATATGATATACAACAAAATATGGTATACAACAAAATACGGTACAAAATACATCCAAATACACCGGAAAAAAAATACATCCAAATATCTCAAGCAATTGTCTTCTTCCTCCATGTACAGTCTCCAGGAATTGTCTTCTTCGTCTGAATACCAAGGTTCAAAAAATCGTTAAGCGGTTACTAGGCGTTAAGTAATTATATAATTATTTGTATACTTTTTATTGAGGAGTTTGATATACATGTAAAATTTTGTAGTGAAATAGTAAAATATTAGGTTATAAAAGATTATAAATAAATAAATTTAAGGAAAAATTCAGAGGAAATATTAAAAAAAACATATTTGAACAAACAAAAGTAAAAAAACGAAAATATAGACTAAAAATTATTATATAGTCGAACTCTACTCCACGTTTTACTTCATATTTTGTTTTAATTTTTTTTCCGTTGATTTAAGTGACGTTGTAAACATTAAATCAAATAAATAATAACCAAATTAAACCAAATGTTAAACCGATCGACTAGGACGATTTGACAGATTTTCAGACGATTTGACCGATTTTTAAGGTAATTTAGACCGTCTAAACTGAACCACCGATTTTCTCGCCGTTTTGCATAAAATCGAAATTCAGAGTCGACTGAGACGGATTGAGGGGTCGGAGTTAGTTCAGAATTAACAATCACTTACAACAACAGATATATATATATATATATATATATATATATATATAAATTGGACTTAGAAACAAAACTTTAAACTTTAGAGATCCATCCAAATCAGTTGAACAGAGGAAACCTGAATGGTGAAAATATGCTCAGAGATTCATCTTCTTCTTCTCTGGCGAAAACTACTACCGAGCCTTGCCGCAAAGAAGATAACTACATCCGCGACGAAACTCGCCATCACTGTTCCTCCAAAGCCTCGTGACTCCAACGAAGCAGAGCAAAAGAAGAGGAAGTAGCAAAAGGAAAATGATGGAGAAAGTAGCAAAAGAAAAATGATGAAGGAAGTAGCAAAAGAAAAAGAAGAGGAGATCCATACAAAGAAGAAGGGGCGGCAAGAAAATAAGGAAGAAGAAGAGATGGACGAGCTTTTTTTTGTTTTCCTTGGTGGTTTTTAGGCTGGAACTGGATGTAAAATAGAGGAATAGAGAGTAATACTTGAGTGGAAAAAAAGAATGGAATAGTAGTGGTTAGAGGAATAGAAAAAAAAATTCAGCGTAATATCATTCCTCTCCTCTTTCAAAGGGGAATAAATCTCAGAGTAATACTGATTTTATTCCTCTATTGGATGGACCCCACACAATTTCCTCTAAATCTGATATTTTAATAACTGGTGTAAATTTAGCATAATTCAGAGTAATCTATGATTACTCTGAGATTTGGTACTCTAAGAGTACATCCAGTTGCACCCTTAATTTTTTTTTTTAATGTCAAGGAATAAAGAATGAATGGACGAGATTAGAGATACAGAAAAACATGGACGGACAAGATTGACTAAAAATTATGCTTCCTTGCCATGTCATCGATCAGTGACTCAATCTAATTGGTTACAAGTATTATGTTTTTTCTCAATAACTTTTCTCAAGTATTATATTATGAATTATTAAAAGAGAAGCTTTGTTTGATTATAATTGATTATGTTTTACATATATAAAAGTTATAGTTTTTTACTATTATATTAATTTTTAAAAACCTACTTTCAAATTTTTTTGGAGGGATTAATAATAACATAAATTTGAAAATATTCATTAATCCGTATAAATTTCTTGTCACCAATATTTAATTTTGTATTTATCAATGAATTAATATTAAAATATTTATATTAATTATACAATCATATTTCAATTATGAAATTATAAACATAAACCATACATATTAAATAGACAACAATTTATTTTATTTTAAACAACTAAACAAAAAATTTGCTTAATTATTATAAATTATATAACCATAAACACTATGACTTAAAAATTGATTTTAAAAATCATAAACGATATACATGATATAGTTTTGTAAATGG
>OVAP01003405.1:0-16713 GCA_900406295.1 Aurinia saxatilis
GCATCCTATGTCCATACCGAAAGCAGGGCAATGGAGCCAACCATGAGGGATAATGTTTCTATCTCTCTTCTGATTGTTGTATTGATCAGATGTATGACTGTCAACTCTCATTCTTTTCCTTCTCTCTTCACGCTCCCGTCTAGAGATGTCAACTGCAGACTCGTTTGAGTAGTATTCGAGAGGTCTCTTCTTGTTAGAGAATCCATTGTTGTTATTATTGAGTGAAGCTTTTATGTCCGTCATCGTAGCAAAACGATTCGAGACTAAGCAATATGCCGAAGAATCAAGTAGCGTGTCTCGGAAGTAATTCGAAAATACTTTTGAGGATCGACTCGACGGAATCAAAACCCTAGAGACCGAGAGAGACGCAAAGTCGCGATTTAAGAAAGGTACAGAAAAAAAAAGGGTAACCCAGCTCTCGTATTTATACACAACTCAGGTCGGTTTACCTCTAATCGGGTTGGGCTTTTTGGATCTTTCTGACTCGGTTCATATTGCGGTTTAATCGAATTAAAACAAAAGTTAAAACTTGTATTAAATGTTTTGACATTACACAAACACAAAGCATCTTTGCAATTAACAAGTAAATGTTTTGACATTACACAAAGACAAAGCATATTTCAACATAAAAAAGATTGCAGTTTAATAGTCCCGCTATAATCGTATCACCTAACATCAAAACCATCTTTATGGACTACCATGTAGAGCATATAAGAAAAAGCTAGATACCTAAACTCATAAAAAAAAATTTAGCCATGTCTCCTTTTTTTTTTTTTTTATCTCTATTTCTCCTCATCTCTATTCTTCATAGGCTTTTATGTCTGTCACCGTAGCAAAACTCATAATTTTTTTTTAATTAGAATGTTTTGTAAAAGAATTTATAGTTATAATTATTTTAAATATTATTAATGTATATTGAACTGCTATTACAACCGTTAGTAATCAATCGGAAATATCCCGCAAATTCACTAATTTTTAATCGCTACGTCAGTTATATAAAACACTAGATAACGCTTACCACCGCAACCACCCACTTCCACAAACTCGTGCAAATACAACCACACCCACAACGGTTAAACCAATCAAACTCTAAAATACACAAATTCTAATATTCAAATACTATAACGATCCAGAAATTTGAAGCACATCTATCCAAAATACACACAGGGAAGATAATAAGATTGCAGTTTAATAATCCCGCTATAATCGTATCACCTAACATCTAAAAACCATCCACCAATTCTGCCTCGGGAATTTACCATTTTGAATAACAAGCATACCTAAATTACTTACACTATCCAAATGACTCGAATTAACTATTACACCGAACCAAATCACCATAAAATTCATCATAATTATTCAACTAACCAAATCAAATCCGAACCAAATTTTTTACCAATCCGAACCGATTTTTAACACTCTTACCGAATCAAAAACCAAACCGAAAATCCGGTACAACAATTTAAAGGTTTCTCCTTTACACACACACACTCTCACATCGTCGCCGACGTAGTTCGTCGTCAATCGTCGCCGAACTGTACCCTAAAACCCTAAAAGACCAAACTTTGATGGGCTCCAACGTTAGTCACCCGACAACGAAACTTTCCTAAATGCTTCGCCGGTCTCCGGCACGCGTCGTCGTCGCCTTCCGATTGCTTCCGCTTCTCCACCACGTCCGTAGATTCTCCGAAGCTTCGAGAAACTTACGCCGTGAGCTTCGTGGGATTGGACGCGGGAAGATTCGACCCGAATTGATCGAACGGGTCTCTCGCTTGCTCGTACTCGGAAGGTACAGTGTTCTACATGATCTCTCTCTCGATTTCTCAGACGAACTTCTCAATGCCCTTTTAAGGAGACTGAAGCTTAATCCAGAAGCATGTTCTGAGATTTTCAATTTAGCTTCGAAGCAGCAAAACTTCAGGCCTGATTTCAAAGCTTATTGCAAAATGGTTCATATATTCTCTAGAGCTAGATTGTATGATGAGACGAGATTGTTTATACGTGAATTGGTTGATCTTAATCACTCGGGTTTCGTTGTTTGGGATGAGCTTGTTCGGGTTTTTAAGGACTTTTCGTTCTCTCCTACAGTGTTTGACATGGTACTGAAGGTTTATGCGGAGAAAGGTTTGGTTAAGAATGCATTACATGTGTTTGATAACATGGGGAGCTGTGGAAGAGTGCCTAGTTTGTTGTCTTGTAATAGTCTGTTGAGTAATTTGGTTAAGAAAGGTGAATACTTTGTGGCTTTACATGTTTATGAGCAGATGATTGGGCTTGGGGTTTCTCCGGATGTGTTTACTTGTAGTATTGTTGTTAATGCGTACTGTAGAAATGGGGAAGTGGATAAAGCCATGGAATTTGCGGAACGGATGGAGAGTTCGTCGGGTTTGGAGATGAATGTGGTAACTTATAATTGTATGATTAATGGGTATGCTATGAGTGGAAATGTTGAGGGAGTGACTAGTGTGTTGCGGTTGATGTCTGAGAGAGGGGTTTATAGGAATGTTGTTACGTATACTTTGTTGATAAAGGGTTACTGTAAAAAGGGTCTGATGGAAGAAGCAGAACAAGTGTTGAAATTGGTCAAGGAAAAGGAACTTGTTGCGGATCAGCATATGTATGGTGTGTTGATAGATGGGTATTGTCGCAATGGTAAAATCCTTGATGCTGTTAGAGTTCATGATGATATGATGAAAATGGGAGTGAGAACAAATACAACCATTTGTAACTCCTTGATCAATGGGTATTGCAAATCTGGTCAATTAGTCGAGGCAGAACAAATGTTTACGCAGATGAACGATTGGAGCTTGAATCCGGATTATCGTACTTTCATTACCCTTGTGGATGGGTATTGCAGGGATGGTCGCGTTAGTGAGGCTTTAAAGCTTTGTAATCAAATGTGTGAAAAAGAAGTTGTGCCAACAGTTATGACGTACAATGTTCTTCTTAAAGGGTTTAGTCGGGTGGGTGCATTTCATGATGTTTTGAGCCTTTGGAAAATGATGCTACAAAGAGGTGTGGCTGCCAATGAGGTTAGCTGTAGCACTCTGCTTGATGTGTTGTTCAAGCTTGGCGATTATAACCAAGCTATGAAGCTATGGGAGAATGTCTTAGCAAGAGGTTTATTGACAGATACAATAACCTTAAATGTAATGATCTGTGGGCTATGTAAAATGGAAAAGGTCAATGAAGCCATAGAGATTCTAGATAATGTAAAGAAAAACAGATGTCAGCCAGATGTGCAAACATATCAAGCGTTGAGCCACGGGTATTATAAAGTCGGAAACTTGAAAGAAGCTTTCCGGGTTAAAGATTTAATGGAGGGGGAAGGAATCTTCCCCACCATAGAAATGTATAACACTCTGATATCTGGTGCTTTCAAGTGTAGAGACTTGAATAAAGTAGCGGATCTTGTAATCGAGCTACGTGCAAGAGGATTAACTCCCACTGTTGCTACATTTGGTGCTCTTGTCACCGGCTGGTGCAACATCGGAATGATGGATAGAGCCTATGCTACGTGTTTTGAGATGATAGAGAAAGGGATTGGTGTAAATGTAGAAATATGCAGCAAGATTGCAAACAGTTTGTTTCGGCTCAATAAGATTGATGAGGCTTGTTTGCTGTTGCAGAATATTGTGGATTTTGATCTTCTTCCTCCCGGGTACCAGAGCTTGAAAGAGTATCTCAAACCGGGTGCTATTACGTGTTTTAGAACACAAAAAATCGCTGATTCTCTCAATAGTTGTACTCGTAAGAAACTCTTAGCTCCCAACAACATTGTATACAATGTGGCTCTCGCTGGTCTCTGTAAAGCTGGGAAACTCATGGATGCTCGGAAACTCTTCTCAGATTTACTATCGCATGATGGTTTTATTCCAGATGAATACACATATACAATCCTAATTCACGGATGTGCTATTGATGGTGATATAAATGAAGCCTTCAACCTGAGGGATGAGATGTCTGTAAAAGGTATTGTTCCAAACATTGTTACGTATAATGCTTTGATTAAAGGTTTGTGCAAGTTGGGGAATCTAGATCGTGCTCAAAGACTTTTCCGTAAGCTTCCTCAGAAGGACATAACCCCTAATGCTATTACCTACAACATATTGATTGATGGACTGGTTAAAAGTGGCGATGTTGCTGAAGCCATGCGTTTTAAAGAAAAAATGATTGAGAAAGGCTTGGTTAGAGGATCCTACAAACAAGGGGATGTAAAAAATTCAAAAGATGTTTTGGATCGGGTAGATGAATCAGGGATTTCAAGAGTGCTGGATATAAATTCGAATGAGCTTATGATGTTAGGAGGATAGTTTCTGAAGCATTACTATGATGACGAAAACGACTTTCTTACCTCTTGTAAAACTCTTTGAAACACCACTCCCCGAGTCTGCAATGTTGCTATGAGCCTGAATGATGGGGGTAACAGGAAGAGAGGCTAGTATGAATCTCCTCCATTGATGTGTATATGATTGTATACTTCGAGAAAAACAGTGTACTGGTCTCAAGATCATTTGAAAAATGTGATACTTCTGCTAAAGGAATCCAACACTTGGTTTCAACTTGACCGGTACTTTTTTCTGAACCTCGACATTTTAAAGATATGAGACATAAGGTTCATGGAGCCTGAAGTTTCGGCACCCTGAGGTACACACTTACGCTTGTTCATGAATCCTTTAGTGCAATCAAGTTGTTCACTTTCACAAGCTTAAATGTTTAGGATATGAGTAAGTTATTTTTGTCATGTTTAGATAATGGCGAAACGATCAAATATCAGGTCACCGGTCTTGGTAAGATGATCAACAGATAAAAACCAGTGAGCTCTCCATTTCATCTTACTGTGTGTTCCTTCAAAGCCAGATAAGACTATTGTATTGTAATGATGTAATAAATGTGATTGGTTGGTAATTAAGTTGCTTGAGAACAACACAAGCTAGTGATTAAATTGACAAGCCATCTCGCTTTCCTTTCTTAGAATGTGAACAACCGCAAACCGACCTTTGATTTGTGTTTGTTATCTGCCGAACCGGAGTGCTTTTTTTATTTACCGTCTGATTCGGTTTTGGTTTTATTTTGAATGGTAATGTATGAGACACGGTGGGTCCATAGTCACAGTGCTGCCATATGTTGCGCAGAAAGCTCAGAACTCACTCAATTTGATATTTTGTCGTACGGGAAAAAAATTATTATATAGAAATGGCCATTCAGTTTCAAAAATCTACCCAAATTTTATATAGTTACTTTCTGTTATTTTAATATAGAACTCTTGTCCACTAGGCCGGATCCCAATCTGAAGTGTCAAACTGAACCGAAACGAAAATATATGAATCAAACCGAACCAAAAGAGTTAAGTGGTCCAAACTATTGTTAATTTTTTTTTCGGATACTCGAATCGAGCCAAACCAAATGGTATTACCCGACATACCAAAAATCTATTCAAATGTAAACTAATTACATCAACTTTCAGATACTCACCAGACTCAAAATTAGATTTTTGTCAAAAAATATAATCATATATCATGTTTGGCTATAGAAATTGTTGTTGTCGGTCTTGCGCACAACAACATGATACCATCCACATTCTAAAATGCAAGTCCAAGCTCACAGAACATGGAAGTAACCTGATTTATTTCTCACTCAAATAATCATAAAATGGAAAAATAATAGTAACCATCTATCTAACATCTGCATGAACGGTCATTATAACATCCTAATGCATTTGGAGAGTACAAAACTTTTAAAAAGTTTAACGAGGTGAAAAGAAAAATGTACAGTAATCCTCTATTTTTTATGTGTAAAGAAAAGGTTACAGGAGAAAAGATGAGGAGAGAAGAAGGCTCAAAAAGTCAAAACTGTACATAAATGTTCCTGATGGGACTTTTGCTCTCGCTCATGCTTTTTTCCCCTTCTCCCCTGGCTCACCCCCCACCGACACTCTGTCTTCAATTATTTCCTCAAACTCAACCCCCCCAATAATTCCATGGACCATTTTAATTAATACTATCATGTAACAATCATTATGGATCTACTACCACATTATAGTAATTTCGTTACTTCATTTAATCAACCACGTCCCGACTGTATGTTTATTTGTTTCTTACTACTACTACGAATCTTATTTCATGCAAGAACAATTCGTGTTTTCAAAAGATTTACATTAATATTATTCACTAGTAAACAAGAATCCACTAATTTGATGATACTCATGGAGACATAAGTGGAAAGGAGGTTTGGTTTGGTTTTTGTTTTTGTGTTTCCATATGATTTGGTGTTTTCTTACGAGATAATGGAAGTATAGCGACACCTAAGGCACATGGTTTTGTTATTAAAGAGGGATAATAAAAATTCGAAAATTGGGACAACACATGTGCTCTTTAACCTACGAACTGTCTACACATAGAATCGGACATTATGTACAATAATAGTTTCTTCATTTCAAAAAAATTCCGTGTATTCCAATTCACTATCATAGATTCATATGATTCATATTCCCAAAACGCAAATGGACCATTTTGCAGCTAATGTAATCGATGAATATTAACAACTAAAGAAAAAGCCAAACGCAGCATTTTTTTTTATGAATCGCGTCAATATTATTATTCACTTATATATACTCCAAAAACAACAACGAACCAAAACCAAAATGTGTTTTTTTACTTTTCTTTTCAATGAATCGATGTACATTAGAGCAACAAAAAAAGTATATTAATTGTATATATGTTTATGTACCGGTATAATAAGTTGGTAAACCGAGAGATTGGTCAAGAATCCAAAGCGAAAGGAGTCTGAAGAAGATCATAAGGAGCCCAAAGAGCATCTAAAGGACAAGGCCGACCAGCGTCAAGCCTAGCCCATGGCTTACCTTTCCCACTCCAATGCAACAAACTCACCGGACCAGGATGCAAATCTCGACACAACCCTCTAAAATTATCACCACCTAAACCGTGTTGGTTCCAACGATGATTAACCGGTTTAATCAAACCGGCAAAAACCAATAAAAACGGTGGTAACGAACCGAGCTCATAAATCCTCATTCGTTTCTGCATCGCCATCCATTCTTCGATGCGTGACGTGTACGCGCCCACGCGCCACCTTGAGAGATCGATCACCATCACTCCTGTGTTGAAGTAACACGCTTTCCGATCGGAGAAGGTCAAGGAGAGAGTGGGGTTGGACCAGAACGTGGAGGTGAAGTAGGATGTGAAGTTGGCGTTGCAATACTCCGGCGCGGCGAGGACGGAGTCGTGGCCGAGATCCGTGGCGGCGAGTTTGGCTATGTCGTCGACGAGTATGAGATCGGAGTCTAGGTAGACGACGCGGCGGACGCAGGGAGGGAGGAGATCGGCGAGGTAGGAGCGTGCGTAGTTCAGAGGGCAGTCTAGTGCGGAGCGGATGGAGGTGGAGATTAGGGAGGAGACGGAGGAGACGTTGAAGATGTAGACGGCGAAGTTGAGGTAAGGAAAGGAGGAGGAGATGGTGGCGCGTAGGGAGGATGCGTCGGCGGAGGCGGAGGCGACGAAGTGGAAGACGATGTTCTCCGGGCAAGAGGAGTGTTGGAGGACGGAGAGTACGGCGGCGACTGAGCCACGGATGTAGGCGGCGTCGAGTGTCATCGCCACGTGTACGGCTCTACGCGAACAGAAGATTGGTTTTGGTTCTGTCTTGGCCGAGGACACGTCATCATTGTCGTCGGGATCGAGTAAGGGGCAATCTGCAGAGTTGTAAAATTGTGGGGCTTCTTTGAATTTTTGGATAATTGGAGAGGCGGAAATGGGATTATTAAGAATAAGAAGAAGAGAGAAGAGAATGAGAAGAAGAAAATGTTGTGACATTGTTTTTGCTTTTTGGTTTTTGTGTTCTTTCTTCTTCTTCTTCTTCTTCTCAAGACTCAGAAGAGCTGTCTCTTGAGACTTTTTATCATGTGTCTTTGAGAGAGAAGAAGAGGGTTTTGCTTAGATTTTGGGTTTCTTCTTTTTTATATTGATTAGATTCCAAGCACTTTTCATCATTTTTTATAGCTGAAACCCCATATTATAGTGTCAGTCAAATATTATTTACTGATTTTTGGAATTTAGGGACTTATATGTGTTTTTTAATATTCATTGAAGAAGTTTTGAGTATTTATGACATCCACATGATTGCCGAAATCCATTGTAGATCCACGTTATAGGCTAATATGTTATATTAATTTTGTGACTTGATTAATGAAATTTAAGTCTTTGCATTGCAATTTGGGTTTGCGATATGCAAAAAAAAAGAGGACATGGAGGTTGATATATGACAATGATAAGTACTTATCAAAAACAAAGTCACACACGTAATATACTTATATTTGTCTCTGTGTATACAAATACAAACAAATATGTTTTAATTTTTTGATAAATTTATATGGAGGAATGATGTAAAATTATGTGGCTAGTACTTGGTACGTATCACACAAACTGCAAAAGAATATGGTGGGAAGAAAGAAACGTGAAATGAATGTTTAAGAGAATAATTTAACCATAGAAAAAGAATAATAATAATATACATGACTTGGTCAGCAATTCTTATGGTTGAGATGTTTATGTTTAGGCTTCAAACTTTATGGTAAATCTTCATAATACGTTTGTTTTAAGTCTTTCTTTGAAGTTTCTATTATGGTCTTTAGTCACTTTCCATGACTACGAAATTTGTAGGTGAAAGGAAGTACATATATGATAAATACTCTGGACTTTTTCATTTATATCATTGACGCCAATTTGCATTTTTATATATTGCCGTCACGATTTTTTTTATTTGGTTATAAATTTTTATTTTCAATGATTGATTTTTTTTTCTTTTCTTAATATACTTTTTTGTTGGGGCACATGGACAGGAAGTGGGTTACCTTTTTTTCTTTTCATTACCAATTTCAAATTATCTTATAGTTTTTAATAAAATTATATGAAACTAAAATCTGGACTGATCAACAAATTTGATAGCTATTATATATAATTAAAACACACGGTTTGGTTTAGATTAGTCTTCCATTTTGTGTCTAGAAGTACGTACTTTGACATTTTTTCATGTTTTCAAAGTGATTCTGGTTCTAAAACAAATTCGAAACGTGTAACATAAGTTCTGTGCAACCTAGTTTTCAAGTTTTAATTACCATCGTTAGGGTACGTCAAAAACTGATTTGTTATTACTATTTAAGAAGAATCCATAGTCTTAAATTCATAGTAACTTTGTTGAATAGAAAAGATCCAGTAATATGATAATAAAAGTTTTCCGAAAGAAAATACAAAATCGAAAAGTTTTCCATTATAAATAAACACTCATAAAAAACATCATAAAGATCGATGTAGAAAAAGCAACGCGTGGGACCAAACATGAAAATGGAATAATATCTCAATTCCTAAATCCTAATGGTACGACTTTTCTTTCACCACCTAATGTGAAATCGCGGGAACTTTGAGTTACAAGTTTTAGACATGTCGTTTTTTTTTTATTTCTTTTTTGAACTTTTGTGTATATTTCTTTAGTTCCTTTTTGTTTCAAATTAATTCCTTTCATGATGTATAAAACCAGCGAATAGCGATTAAGACTTCTCATTGCAATGCACCATGAAAAGATATTCCTCAACAAATCAATATTACGATTAGAGTTTTTTTTTACATATATACGAAAATGTTTTGAAGTCTATATCATCAACATGGAAAAACTAACCATTTTTATGGGCGCAGTGGAAACCAAAACATACGTTTTTACAAAAACAAAACAAAACGTACGTACGTAGAAAGACAAATATTGAACAATCACACTCGCTGACCATAATTCTAACATAATTAATTTGCTTATCCTCCACATTCAGTAATAATAGCACTGTAGATAAAGATGCATTAGTTACCGATTACTTAAATAACCAGGCCCGGCCCGAGGCTAAAAAAAAAAAAAGCACAAACTTTAGGCGCCAAAATTTTAATAAGAATTTGGGGCAACAAAATTGAACAAATTCTTTATTGTAGTCTAATAGTTCTGTTATTCTTGGTTGTAAATCAACCAGGGTTCGAATAACATTGAGGGCATAAATTTTTTCTTTTTCTTTAGGCAGCCAAATGTTTTTACATTTGTTGGGCCGGGCCTGTAAATAACGATCAAGTTCACAGTGTTTTCATATAGTTTCACCTAATAAAGTTATAAAAGTTAATTTCGAGGAGTAATAATACTAGTAATTAGTAAACAAGAACTCATGATCACATATCACATTGATCCGTTGGGGCATCGTTCTTGGAAAACCCCTTCACTTATTTCTTACAGTAAGTGGGTCATGGGTGGGTGCTATAACTTATCAAACCATTGCGAGAATTCGAGCTTCTCTTCTTCAAAAAACTTTCATGTATTTTACACAAACATAACTTTCTTTTAAGAGAAAATGGGGAAATGTGTGAGACGAACCTCATCTAATCCGGACAAAATCCACGACTAGTCCGGTCCCAGATTTTTTCACAAAACTTTTAACTTTTTTCACCCCTCAACATATAGCTAATATATATTGTCCCGCAACTCGAAATCACAAATCACTCTACAACTATGATTACTCTTGTTCGATATCTTAAACTTTGTATTCTAATTCTTGTTTCCATCAAACTCTCCTCAACTTATTAAACTTGAAAAAATGTCCTTGAAAAGTAAGAAAAGAGAAATATTGAAATGAATACAGGTATATGAAGTGTAAATTAAGATTTAGGAAAAACAATATCGTATCAATATAACTTATTTTTGTCTTAATTTAAACAAAAAAAGGGTCACTTTTAACTCTTCAATTTGTGTGATCAATGAAACATGGCTTCATGTGGATCCTTAAACAAATCATAGAAACGACGTAAGAATAAATAAGCATGTGTCATGTGTGCAAGTGCAAGAAGGGAAGGCTTTAAGATAAGGCATGTTCATGTATGTGTGTATCCAAGGGATGTAACTTAAATTTTGAAATAGGTAGGTATGTGTGTGTGTGTGTGAACCATCTAGACAATAATATTATAATAATGTGTTTACATTATCTCAGAGGTAGATGTGAAATAAGCATTTATGGCATACGCATTCACTCGAACGAGTCCAAATCCATAACTGTAGTTCTTCTGGACTGCATGTTACCTAGAATCAAATCAAGCACATACTTTTTTTTTGTATGTGTGTATATACCAGCTTCACTTCGGTTCGGTAAGACTACTAAACGTATCTGAACTAGTACTAATTCTTTTCGTTTTATTCGATTTAGATTTGGTTTGGTTTGGTTATGGATAATTTATCATTAAAAATAATTAATTTAATTAATATAAGACAGTTTGAAGTAGTTAATCACTATAATGTGCTATGTAAAATAAATATTTTCCAATATGGTTATGAAAATAAATATCAAATAATGATTACATTTTGTAAGAGACAGACAATTCTTCTCATACCTAGCTAGTAGCTACTTTTCTGACAACTCACAAGTATTAGAGCGGGCATCTTATTTATGTCTTGTCTTCCAAAGCTGGACACTAGAGAATATATCCAGTTACCGCAAAACTTAACCAAAAAGGGAAGAATACAAAGAAAACTTAAAGACAACCCAACCCCTTAACGAACAAACAGACATTGTGAAGACAATAATGTAACCTTTCATCACAAAGAGGGTTGCAAAACGTGTTTCAGAAAAATCCAAAAAAAAAATTTACAAAGAAGACAAACCACAGGATGATAAATATTCATAGATGAAACACAGTAAGTGAAAGTAATGTGCAGTGTGCTACTGCTATGACAACTTACAAGTAATAGGGAGCATCTGAATTATGTCTTGTCTTCTTCCTACCCTAGACATTAGAGAATATATCTACTTGCTGCAGAACTTACAAACATTGTGCAGGCAATAACGTAGACTGAGCCACTCACTGTGGCCTGATTCAACATTTCACCACAATAAGAGGGGTTCCTAAAATGTGTCTGCAGAAAAGCCAAACAACATTTTACTAAGAATCCAAACCATAATGATGATATATATTTATCGATTCAACACCGTAAGTCTTAAGATTCACAAAGGTAAATCCTTGAGAAATGTCAGTAAGAGAATCCAACGGGTATTAACATTATGAACAATTTTGCTAAGCAAGAGATTACAACCCCAAATCACAACAGCATATTCTCCCAGGTTTTATGCAATAAGATCTCGGAGAAAAAAGGAGCGTAGAAAAGCTAGCTAATCGGTTTCCTGACTAGCCGCTTAAAAAGAGGGAAATCAGAACGATGACGAAAACAAAGCCAAGCAATATCTTCAAGTAAAAGTCTTGTTGTCCTTGTCTTCCCATGTGCCGCTGATAACTATGCATATGCGAGTGTCCTCTGTAGTACGGGGTCGAGAACCCATGAGGGAAGCCACCAGAAGCAGCAGCTCCATACATAGCCGCATCAGGGAATCCATGGAAATGAAGGTTGAACAAAGAAGGAATCAAACCGCCAAACGCTGCAGACAACGTAACATTCCCAAACCTCGCATTCGCCATGGGAGCTGCAAAACCACCCATAAACCCTCCAAACCCATGATGAGCAAAACCATGGTTCCCCTCAGGAGGTTGCGCTGTCTCAGGTCTCTGTCCAGAAGGACGGTTAGGCACTTCCATCCCCGGAATGGACCTAGACCTCGGGTCAGTTGTCGATTTACCCCTACCGTACAGAGGAACCAGTCTGTCCTCTTCGATCACGGCTTTGCAGACGGGACACTCCTTGGAGATAGAATGGAGATGAAGCCATTTGTATAAGCAAGGCCAACAGAACAAGTGACCACAGAGAGTGACAATAGGGTCTTGTGCCAAATCTAAACAGATGTTACATTCAAACTCACTAGAATCATTGTTGTCCGTGTTATCGCCGGTCGAACAAGATGGTACATCAGACATGATTCACTCAAAAAACCTCAGATTTTAACACACTCCTACACAACATATCACAAGCAAGATACGAAATTTAGGACATCAACATAGAAAGATAACTACTTTACCTAACCAATACAACCCTAGATGACACAAACAGAGTGATTCAAAATGTTTAAATTAATAAGTTTTGATCCCCAAAAATATCAAATCATAAACCTCGAGATCTCTACGTTAAACCACTACAATCACAAGATCATAAACCTCGGCGATTACATAACCAAATCTAAACCAAAATCAATAAACACAGAAACGAAAAAAATCGGAGAATCAGAGAGGAAACCTAAAAGAAGTTAAAATTAACGAAAAGGGTTTATATAATCCGAAACAAAGTAGTGATCGGAATATATATATATATACCAATGGAGGAGATCAACAGATCGCTTATGATTCGCGAGGAGCACCGTTCGCTTAAGGGTTAAGATTTCGCCGGAGACGACGACGAGGAAGATCCGAACGAAAAATCTATTAAAAATAATAATTTGACTCTTTAATGACTCTGTTTAAATAATTATTTATTATTTAAATTTTGACGTGTCATCTATTGGTCCCACGTTCACGTGTGCACATGTATGTACGTGACGGGTTACTACTGGATAGTGAGAGTCAACAGAACCTTATTAACCGTAGGATGAGTATCTAGTGAATCTAATGGATGTAAATTTATACAGTATATATAAATTTTATTGCGGTCAATGTGCCAGGTAGGATATTATTTACCGTCGTTGAGGCGGCAAATCAATATGACTTCTGATATTGCACTACTGTACATCATTCGTACTTAGTTTGATTATTCACAAAAATCAAATCACAAGGTTTGATTAGTCTTCTAGTTTGTGTTGAAACAATTAATCGGTATTTGAAAGCTTTTAGATGTACTTAGCTTTCATATAGTGGTGTCTTGACAACAATATCACACAATTAGAAGTTCTACATTATATAACATTAGTTATGAAGTTATAAACTTCTAATTGACAGGATTGGCGTCTATAATTCTATAATTTGAGTTAAACCATTGCATAGATGTTTCTTTTGTGAACAATATCTTACTTAGATTCATATCAATATTCAACGAGTTTTATATACTAAAAATGTAATGTGTTTTAAGTGACTTATAACAAACGGTGTTGTTTAGTTATAATTTTTTATTATCGTAAACATGTTTATTTGTTTGATGAATGAAGCGTCACATGACACCACAATCGTCAGGACGTAATATTTGAAGAATTCATGTGTTTTATCCTCTCATGAAACACTGAGTCTGGCGATATGAATGGATGCTTGATTATCTCAATATGCATAGTAATAGGACTCAACCCCAAGATCACAAATGCCATCTCTTAATCAACATTCTACCAGATATGTTCTCACAATCTTTATTTCATTTTATGTTTTTTTTTTTGTGTGTAGATTTTCTTATTGAAAACAACAAACACAAAAGACAAATCATCAAAACTACATGGTTTAACTGTAATGAATGCATAAATCTTTTAAGTTTCTCATTATGTTTCCTTAAAATTTTAATCTAAATGGTTTCACATATACATCACAAACAATATAAAGATCTAGCATATCAGATTTATTTTTATATTGACTATTATGTAATTACAAAACACTAGTAATCACATAAATATATTAAGAACAAAAATATATATATATATATATATATTATATTTCAAAAGCGTAAGAAAATAATAATTATGCGAACATGATAAGATATAAAATATATTTTTATCTCCTGATTCTGGTTCATAGGTACATTTTCACAAATTTTAACTTTGGCAATGTATCTTTGACTAAATTTATGACATTTTTTCTCTCTTAATTTACATACATCATCCAATCACCATTCTTTCGATTTTATTCGAAGATACATTTCCGAATTTTAATTTTGGTTCATTTATTTCAAACTGTATTCTAGTTTAAATTTAGTCAAGCCAGATATATATCTTATCTCACTCAGAATATATATATATATATATATGCTAATGACAACAAAACACGTACCACTCTAAATAAATATGTATTATTTAAAAATATTTCATATGCTTTTACTTTTAAACCAATACCACTTTAGAAATTTAATTCTAGTTTCAAAATAAATATCGTTTTAGATATTCAATATACATTTTAAGAGTTTTACATCTTTTTATCATGTAATCACGTCTTCCAATTTTATGTTATGGGTCGTTTTAATGAAATCTTTACATCTTTTTATTTTGGAGTTTTAAGCTCCTCCGTGTATTTTTGGTCAACCCCTTTTCGACCATTTTTTTTTTGTTTTCTTTTTGTTGGGTTGAGAGGTAATTAATAGTCATTTGTGCTTTATTGTAAGTGGAGTTTATTGGTTTTGGTATTTTAATGGATTTGAAATTTTACAAAGAATCATGTGTTATTCAATCAATGATTTCTAAATCTTTATTAGAACATTCATAAGCTAAATGCTACACTCCAATCTTTACATCTTTTTAGATTGGAGTTTTAAGCTCCTCCGTGTACTTTTTGGTCAACCCCCTTTTCGACCATCTTCTTTGTTTTTTCTTTCTCGGATTCAGAGGTAACTTCTGGTCATCTCTGTTTTATCGTAAGTGGAATTTATTGGTTTTGATATTTTAATGGATTTGAAATTCTACTAAGAATCATGTGTTATTCAATAAAAATTTATAAATCTTTATTAGAATACCATGTTATTCATGCTATGATTTCAAAATACAAATCAGAATCATGACTTATCCAATTAAAGAATTAAACATAAGAATTTTATATTTTATTGGATTTGAGAATGATTTTATGTTAAAAATATGAAGAGTGGAATCTTAAGTAAAATATTGTTATTTGATAGAATTTCAAATTCTATATGAAATTTCAAATTTCAAGAGCTAATAGCTCAACTGGTAAAGATCTCAGGCAAAGCCTAGAGGTCGCCGGTTCGAGTGGCTCTTGGGACGGGACCATATAACATGCTCTAGTCCCGGGCCTGAAGGGATGTACGGGCCTAGGCTCAGAACCCCTTGGTATTTCAAAAAAAAAAAAAAAGAAAAAAAAAGAAGAAGTTATATATAGATTGACATAAAATGATCTTAAAATATGAAGTCAAATTTATTTTTAGAAGTATATGTATACACGTATTAAATATGTTGCCTTAATTTGCATGAAGATTATCTAAAACGAAATTGTTATGGAAAGAATATAGATATGAAAAGTAAACTAAATCCGACCGCAACTATACTATCAGTAAAAACGTATAAATAGAGGAATCCATATCATTAACTTTCCCTTCATCATTCCAAATCCTTGACGTTGGATTAACAATGGCGATTTTCTCCAGATCACCTCTTCTCTTCTACTCCTTCATCATAGCCACCGGTAACACATACATACATACATGCACGCTTTTCACTTCTCTAATAACGTTTTAATAAAATTTATTTCCCTCTAATAACGTTTTCTCCTTTGCTTAAATAATGATCCTAATTTTTAACACCCCACTAATACTATAATAACATTTTGATTGTATTGTATATTGCAAGGTGCAATTTCGGTCGTCTCCGGCACTGTCTTTACCTTATCAAACACATGTAGCTTCACCGTGTGGCCCGGGATCCTCACCGGACAAGGGCCACAACTCAGCGGAAGTGGATTCCAGTTAAATCCCGGTTCCTCCGTCGCCGTAACCGCTCCTCCAGGCTGGTCCGGTCGAATTTGGGGTCGAACAGGGTGCAGTTTCGACTCAGTGGCGGAGCTAGAAATTTTTTTAACCGTGGTAAAAAAATATATATAA
>OVAP01003406.1:0-16712 GCA_900406295.1 Aurinia saxatilis
AATATCATGTTTCCTAAAAAAAAGAGGTAACATGATGAGGTAAAAAAAAAAAATTAAAAAGGAAAAAAAATCATCTGCCCCATAGCAAAAAAAAAGGAGAAAAGAAAAAAAAAACAAAAAGGGAAAATATGGACAGATGAAAAAAAAGGAAAAAAGGAAAAAAAAAATTATGTTACCGACAGCAAAAAAAGGACAAAAGGAAAAAAAAAAGGAAACAAATGGAGAGAAGGAAAAAAAAAGGAAAAAAAAAAACAAGAAAAAACGGACAGAGAGGTTCGAACCCTCGACCATGAGGGTAAATCCGAAGCACTCTACCAATACATCTAAGGGATTCTACAAAATTTTTATGCCCACAAAATCTTATATATTTGGCTGCCTAAAGCTTTTGCTTTCTGGGCCTTAGCCTTGGGCCGGGCCTGTCCATGTATGTGTTGAACAAGGAAAAGAGGAGTGACTCTTATCTTTAAGCAAACACTCATAGTTAGAATGAGAAAATGACTTACACATATCACACCGAGGATTATCACATCTTTGTTGACAGTTGTCATCACGTTGGTGGTGATGACTGTTGGGGATCTTGGCTATGAAGAGGTTCGCTGCCCGGTCAAAGTCCTCATCATCATCTTCTTCGACAGGTTGACTTCGATGAGGAGCGGCCACATAAAAATCACGCTGCATTTGTAACAAGTTGGTCAAGGTTTGATCAACATCAAGCAACATAGCTTCCTGCAATATATTGCTGAAGGTCTCCAAAGTTTGTTGAAGCTCTTAGTGGTTATCATGATGAGCTGGCTTCCCAGGCGCCATGGAGAATGATGGATCGGCTTTAGTTAAGAAACGAAAGTTGTCTGGCTCTGATACCAACTGATGTAGCAGAATCTAAATAGATGCAAGTTATTCGTTTAGTCTGAGAATCCCCAAATAAACAAGCTTTCTTGAACTCGTTGAAATCTACCGAAAACAAGGAATAGAGAATACTCTTCTCTTCAAAAGCAAAAGCTCTTAATTTTATAAATAAATCAACTGCATAATACAATAGGCATAAGAAGGCTATTTATATAAAAATTATAAAACCCTAGAATCATAGAAAATCCTAACATAATAAAAGGAAATAACATAAATATTAATTATAAATAATAATGATATTTGGAAATTATCCAAATATCCTGCTGCATCACATATGAAGCTAGTGTAAGTTTATTTTAATGTTGCGTGAGGGACTTGTAATACAACTGCAGACCTTTAATACTTGATGCAATATACTTAATTGTGATGTATTTTTACTTTGAATATTGGATCAAAATATTACCAAAACTTCCACTTTATCGTATTTCGGAGCTTAAAAAAGAACACTGGTATGTGGAATGTTGGGATTGAGAAGATATCTGATTACTTTTAAAAAAATAGGAGTGAAAAACCTGCAACCGAGCTTGCAAAAGTATATCCAACCAACCGAAGTTGTATACTGCATAAGCCATCAGTTGATTGAAAACAATTATTTTAGAAATTTAGCAATGATTTTCTTCTATGACACATAACCAAAAGGCTCTGTAACACATTACAAAACATGTTGCCCGTAGTGTAAAAATATTCCCAAACGAAGAGGAACCACAGATATTGGCGATCATTACATGTTCCCAGTAATGCAAGAATGCATTTATCATAACCAGTCATATCCTACTAATGAAACAGATAAAAAGATATACTACGCAAGAGGAACAAACCAAACTCATAATCCACTATGTGTTCAAAATATTCCGAAGTAGAATCTGAAAAATCCTAGAATGTACAACCCTCAAACCAATCCACTAACGAACACATTATAGAAATCTTAAAAAACCTTAATTTCATGAACAACAGATTCACACATAAATAAAATGAACAAACATACTCACATATGAATAAAATTTGCTTACCTTATTGCTTCTTATAATCCAAAAATGCTTTAAAGAAGCCAACACCTAAATCTATAACTAAACATGATTATGAAACCAACCACGGTATAGAATTGTGATGGAGTCTACATAAATCTGTAACAAATAAGAAAAAAAGAACAGAGTAAATAGTTTCCATTGCAGGGCTCAATTAAAAAGACTACAGATTTTGAACCATAATTCAAAAACATAACATTTAAGATCTCGTTAACCAACACAATATACAAATATGATGCTAAATCCATCAGACTTGTATTCTTCCAGCCACCACCGTGCATTTGAAAGACTTGTACAATGTTTGCAGGTCTCAAAGAACTTTAACCAAGCAACAAAATAGCCTCTTCCATTGCTATGGCTGGGACGTTAGTCTGTATAGACATTTCTTCTATTACCTGAAAATTTTGGTGGAAAGACAAAATATCTTTTCTTCAGCACAAATAAACATGCAAACACAATATATTCATTTTCTGGACCTGTAGGAGTCTGTCGATCCATAAAAATAAACAAAGATTTCAACAGAGAGAAATGAAATCATTTACCCATTGTTATACAGTCAAACCTAACTCCTTATGAATCTTCAATGTCCTCTGAAACCTCTTGTGAATCGTTTCATAACAACATGATTCAACACCTACTTTTGTGGGTGCGAACCTAATCTAGACAAACCCATAAGGGTGACGATCTTAAAGAAGACATGTGAAAACTAAATATTCAGGAACATCGATCATCCATTAAGGTAACATAGCTGATTAGCGAACCACTTGCGAGTTTAGAAGCACATATATGCATTGCACTGATGCTGAGTTCAGACACATATGCATCTCATTCTCAGTCTCATACTCAACAAAACCATATCCTCTTGAAGCACCCAAATCAATGAAGGTTCCAAAAACAAACCCAACTCAATGAAGGTTCTAAACTGAGTACTGTAACGATTAATTTTGGAAGAGCAAGTAGAGAAGAAAAGAGAGTGCTTACCTAAACCGGCGTTATAATAGAGGAGAGCTCGACCTTTGTCGATGTTGAAGGCGAAGACGGATTCTTCTCCGCTGGATAAAACCGAAGCTTCAACATTCATATGCTAATCGCACAATACTCACAAAACTTAGATTTTAATTCACAGTCGCAAGATTTCAACGACATTGCCTAAACAAACCCAGAAATCCAAATTATTGAGATCTTAACTGTTTTTAGAAATTGAAAAGAGATCTAATCTATTTCGTGAGAGGATCAACTTTAATTCCTGCACTTATGGATTTTAATAACCACAAGTACTCTTTTTTGGGAAGCAATTTTTTCTTCCAATTCTCCATGAAATCGCCTCTAAGAAATTGAATATCTGACGTGTAAACTCTTTATTCAAAGACACGTCAGAGTTTCATCACACTTTCTTAAGACACATGGGATAAAACTCACTTAAGAGACTTGTAAAATAATATGTAGGTTGATGCTTTCATAAAACAAAGTCTTAAGTGCTCAAACTCGAGACACTCTTACAACATAACCAAACCAAAACATAGATACTCTCTCTTACAACTCACACCATAACTTGATCACTTACCAAAGCTACTAATCTTTTGGTCACCTACGTTGAACACAAGATGGTAACAAATTACCAAGGTTAAAAGACAAAAGAAAACAACAAGCATAATCATCTTGATTTTGGATTGGTGAAGCTCGATTTTGCATCCATGAATATCATCTTTCAAATTTTGGACCTCAACCTTTAGCTCATTTAGTTCATACATCCCATTATGAATCTCATATTCTTGTCTTTCAAACTTTACCAACATGTCTTTCACCTCTTCCTCTACCCACTTGAACAAATGTCCATCCTAGGATTCATAGAGGAACAAACAAAGTTGCCTCAATAATCTCAATAATCACGAAAATAAGCTTCAACTCATGGAAATGAAATAAGCTTACCTCTCGAGTACGAGCACAATGAAAGTAAGGACGTCATGGATTGTTCTTCAACTGTGAAGTGTAAATTGTAAGAACACTACCACAAACACACTTTTTTGGAAATCCCTTTTCTCCACAAAAGCTCGGGTTAGACAAATTTCCATTTTCGTTTTGAATGATTACAATATTCATCTTAGCTTCTCATAAGTACTCAGAAAGACAAATACACAAAGCGATTATCATCACTTACATGTCTCGATTTAAAACTTGTGGAGTCGAATTGTGCCATTTGTGGAGAAGAATTTTTATGCTTCACGACATTCTTCATCCCGAATTCTTTTGTGGAGCTTCGTGATGAACCAGTATTTGTGGAGAGATATGAGGAACTGAGAGAAAATTGATAGAATTGTGATAATTAGGGTTCTAAAGCTCGATTTGGGAAAAACATAAGAGAAGAAATCTGTTCTGCAAACGACGCTATTTTGAAGTTTAATGACAATTAATAGAAGATGTTTACTGTTAACGTCTGGGTTTTTTTTTTTTGTCTTTGATTGATAGGAAAAAACCCTGAAAAATACACGAACTTTACAACTTCTGCCAGAAAAATTCACGAACTTTTTGCGTTGCCATATTAATACACGAAGTGAAATTCGTTTCCAGATTAATACACGAACTGAGAATTTTTTGTCTTTTTCATACACGGCGTCAAAATTAAATTTTGAAAATCCAATTTTACCCTCATCATTCTTCCCCAAATCAATTTGTTTTAAAGTTTTAAATAAAAATCAGAAATAAATATTTAAAATGCAAAAAAAATCTAAGATAAATTTTAAAATTTCCTATAATATTTTATAGAGTTTTAGGGTTTAGAATTTAAGGTTTAGGGTAAAAACCCTAAAGCATAAAATTCTAAACACTAAAAACATGTTAGACCCTAAACCCAAAAGATATAAACCCTAAAACCTTAAAACTTAAACCTGAATACTTATTAGACACTAAAACCAAACCCTACAGATTTTCAACCCTATTTCCTAAAATTTTAAACCCTAAATTAAAACTTAGGGTTTAAAATGGGTAATCCAATATGATTTATAATGTTTAGGGTTTAATAGTTTTTTATTTAGGGTTGAAAATTTGTAGAATTGAGGTTTAGTGTTTAATAAGTATTTGGGTTTAAGTTTTAAGGTTTTAAGGTTTATATTTTTAGGGATTTGGGGTTTAAACCATTTTTATGGTTTAGAATTTTAGGCTTTAGTGTTTTAACCCTAAACCTTAGATTCTAAACTCTAAAACCCTATAAAATATTATAGGACATTTTAAAATTTATCCTTTTTTTGCATTTTTAAGTATTTATTTTTGGTTTTTATTCCAAATTTCAAAACAAATTGATTTGGGGAAGAATGATGAGGGCAAAATTGGATTTTTGAAATTTAATTTTGACACTGTGTATGAAAAAGACAAAATTTCTCGGTTCGTTTATTAATTTGGAAACAAATTTTACTTCGTGTATTAATATGGCAACGCAAAAAGTTCGTGTATTTTTTCTGACAAAAGTTGTAAAGTTCGTGTATTTTTCAGGGTTTTTCCCTGATTGATATAGTCAAACACGACTCCGGGAATTAATTTGAATAGGCGATAGTTGAGAAATAAATTCGCTCAATCGAAAGAAATTCGCTCAATCGAAATAGTTTGAGAATTAAACGACCCTTTTCCCCAGTTATCTTATATAATATTTTAGGATACACATTCTAAACCAGCTCTAAAAAGCTGTCACATAGTCACCTAGAATGGTGACATGTGTCCCCTTGCTTCCATTAAATATATATTTATTTAATAAAAAAATTATTTTCACTAAATTTATGTTCCGACTCTTTAAAATAAAAATACAATGGATTACATTAATTAATATCAAATGATCTTACGCTATGTTATTCGAAAATATGTAATTAATATGTTTTATATTTTTTTACTACAGTTACAAAGTTCTTTTAATAAAAAAAAAACATATGAGAAGTAATATCAAATGATCTTATGATCTATTATTTGAAAATATGTAATTTATATGTTTTATATTTTTTATTACAGTTTTAATGTTCTTCTAATAAAAATATACGAGAAATACACTTTTCTCTTAGTATTTTTTTTTTTTTTGCCTACATGTTTATAAACATGAAATAAAAGAGTGAGTGAAAGCATGTCAAACACATTAAATGTTTTGTTGATTTTAATTTGGTCAAACTGGATTAAAGGAGCTGTTTCTTATATCTAATATTACATATTTTTCAAACACCATTAAGGTATAAATCATTTTTATTAAAAAAAAAACATATCGGATAAAGTGTTTAAAATAAATAACCCATATATTTCTATTATTGACTTTAGCTTACTCTTTCATTACTTCACCAAAACATTTATTCATCTCTTCCTTAAGATTTTAATTTTTTCATATGCTAATCACTAAACTGATTATTGAGTAACCAAAAATGCTCCAAAAGTACTTGTTTATGCATGTTGTCGTGTTGTTTTTTTACATCAAGAGAACATAAAGATAAAAAACACATTATCCCCCATTATAGATTATACATTGATTTGATCTTTGATTATCAGTTGATTAAAAAAAAATCACTAAACTGATTAATTTCTTATCACATCTTTAAAACAATAGGGTAATTGTTTTTACTATAATGTGTAATAAACGCTATATTTAGAACGAATGACACTATATATTTTAAAAAAATAAAACTCGAGTTCCAAATAATACATCAAATTATATATGAAATGTAAAAATTAGTATAATACAAATATTAGATTAACTTATATAAATCCGAATGATAAATAATTTATCTCAAAATTTTGAAAACATACATATTTAGTCATGAATATATTTTTCAAATAGTTACAATATGAAGTTTCTCAAAATTAATATTATATGTAGTAAATTGATTTTGCTTACACAAATTTTGTACTCAGATTTGAATAACCAAATCCTTTTTAATAATTGTTTTCCGTGCTTTGTCCCTAGTATATCATATTTTTTATTTTTTCACTACTGAATATAATGTTTCTTGTTACTTGAATGTCGCACCACACATCATAATAAAGCCTTCATGTGTTGATGAAGGAAAAGATATTCCAGAGTTGACAAAACGTTTTGCAGTAGAGTTTAACTGTTTTTTTCTTCCAGCATAGAAAAGGAACAAGGACAAAAGCAAACCTTTTGTGTTTCAGCAGAAGGAAAAGAAAATTAAGATGTAAAGCATCTGGCTTTATGCACTGGGATAAAGAAAGACGCCACAAAACTGATTGAATGTAATGATGCTCCCGTTTACAACATTGCTCGTTTGACAAATAAAGATTACGTATGGATTTGGTCTAAACCAGTTCATACCGATACACAGACCGGATATGCCGAAGTGTAAGGCAAAGTATGCAACGCTCTTAAACAATGCTCTCACTGAGTTTAGAGAAGCCAAGCTTCTTGAGTCTACTGGTTATGGGATTAGCCCAAGCTCGATCTGGATTCCCGCATTTCACATCCACAATCTCCACAATGCTCATTCTCTTCTCTCTTCTCGGGGTTCCTTGCGATGATTCATTATCAGAGCCAAGCATTGGAAGCTGATGAGTGCTTTTGGTATGACCCTTTGATGGTCTAGCATTATCAGGGCCAAACACTGGAAGCTGATTGGTGCTTTTGGCATTGTGACCCTTTGGTGTTCTAACATTAATAACATTGTCGTTGTTGCTGCTGCTGCTAGCTTCGTCTGATGATCTTCTTGCTTTTTGCCTTCTTGGAGTGGAACACGACGTGCCACAGTCTACTGACACAGGGACTGTTGTTCTAATGGGTCTCGATGTGGGAGTCTGAGGCGTAGGTTGTTTCATGGAGTCTAGCTCTCGAGTCATTAGAGTTGCAACTGTCCCTGTTGCTCCTATTTTTATCGAACCTCCTCCACCTTTGATCAGTTCAAGTTTCTGAACCATTATGAATTTCCGAGGATAACTTCCTGAGTTTATTCACCTTCGCGGGTCTGACAACAAAATTGAATAAGCAAAGGAAAGTATCAACAACGTAGAATTCATGGTTTGCCAATTGCTGCATAAGCGAAAAGTTTCTAACTAAGAAAACTACAAAGCAGAAAACTGAAATTCCGTAGACAGCACCAATGTAAAAATGAGCAGACAGATGTAGCAAGGCTCTTTACAAGCACAATCTAGGGGAAACTTTTGTCTTTTCAAAACTACCAATTATTTGATGCAAAAGAGAACAAAGTCAAATCAGAAAAAGAGAAACTAGCCATGGGGGAAAAGAATACATCAAAGGCTCAAAGCAATCTATAGATACATTTGAATAAGAGCTTGGAACAAAGCATCATTATGTTACATCTTAATTGATCAAATGTTACAGCTTACTTGTATCAACATATTGATCGAGATTGAAGATTAAAACTTGAAATAATGTAATGATTCAAGTCCACAATAAAGGAAAAAAAAACAATCTAAAGCAAGAGGAATCACATATTTACAGGGAGAGTCAAAAGAGTAAAACGAAACCTAAGGACATTCTTTGATTGTAATCATGAACAGTCACATTCGACCACAAAGATTAAATCCCAGAAAAACCTAGAAACAAACCGTATCCAAAGGACCAAACAGATCCCCAAACAATGGATTTGCACCAAAAAAGCTTACCGATTTAAATAGATCAAGTGAGCCAAAAAGGGCAAAACCCTTTCCAAATTTCAGAAATCGGCGATGTAATTGATCTGACTGGATTTGGAATCCGCATTAACCATTATTAGCTGGGAAGGAATAAAAACCAAATCTTTGGTTCTTTTGAAATCTGAAGCTTTCTTAAGGAGCAACTAGTCAACGCACAAGTTCCTAATTTTAACAGAGTAGACTAGATTGCGCTAATGATTTTTCATTAGAAAAGCTGTGTAATAATGTTTTAAGTTTTTTAGACCAAGGAGAAAAATATGAAAATTACATAACAAGGCTAACTTTTTGAGTTATCACAATGTTTAACCTCGATTTATCAGTTGGTTCAAAATGATACTACAAAACTTACGACGAAACGCAGCCGTTTTGTAAATAATGCACCCCTCTCTTCACCAGTCAGAATGTTTTAAAGACTTGGAGAACAGCCGACAAAATGAAGTAGGTGTGTAACGCTTCTGTCCTAAATCCCTCCGTGTCTTTTGTCTCGGAGAAGCGCCAAGTAGAGAAAAGAAAAGGAGATTATACCTTTTAGGCATCATGGATTCGCGGACGAATAAAGTCGTTATGGGTTTGTTCGTGATGACTGCGATCTTTGAAGCTTCTGGTGTCGACGCGTGGACTGGTGAGATCCGCGGCAGAGTTGTATGCGATGTCTGTGCTGATTCTTCAATCGGACCTGAAGATCATGTTCTTGAAGGTTGCTCTCTCTTTCTACATATATGTCTTCCCTTTAGACAAAGTTTTACGATTTGACTGTGTACAACTCTGGATCACTTTTCAGTTGTGGTTACTGAGAAATGCTCTTACGCTTATGAGGATTTCTTCATAGTATTCACTGTTTATTTTCAATAGTAATTGTTATAGGAATTCTCACTCATCAAATTGGTGATCATTTAGAATGCGATGGTTGGTTGAAAGCTTTGGAAACGAACAACATTTCTTTAGTCTATTAGCCCAACCTTAATGGTGCATATCTATGCGACTGGCTGCTTGCAGTTTTGCGGATTGTGTCATGCATCTATGTGAAATCTTTTCAACTTTTCTTATTTATATCTGGTTTCTTACTTACATGGATCGAGTATTGTTGCGTTGTTGGTATAATCTCTGCTCTCTCTGGAACTTAGTAGTTTGCATTTCCATCCTTGTATTTTTGCCTGTGTTTTTCTTATTGTTTTAATGGTGTTTCCACTCTGCTTCATGTTCCAAATTGTCTTGTTGTAAAAAAAAATAGAAATTACTGAAATTCGCAGTGGAAATGACCATGATATGTCTCGTTTCATGCATTGCCTTAGGAGCCATTCGGTTCTATGTGTTTGCTAGTAGAAGATTCTATACTGTTTGGCACTTTTAAGTGTTTTTATGCTAAAGAGAACCCCAATCGAGTCACTTAATATCATTGAAGGATTGATAAGATCCAATGATAGTATCTCTTTTAGGCAACAATCAAAAACAAGAACAAACTAGGTTTGCTATAGCGTCCCTAATCGAAAAGACTCAACATATCAAATAGTCAAAGACTTTGAATATGTTATACTTGTTTCGTATTTACTCTTCTATTCTAGTGCCTATTTTGCGAGTTGTTGTTGTTCAGTTTTTTCTTGTGTGTATATTTACAGGAGCTGAAGTTGCGGTGCTCTGCATTACCAAATCTGGAGAAGTAGTGAACTATCAAGCTTTCACAAACTCAAAAGGAATCTACACTGTAGCAGAGACTATGCCGGAGAGCGAACGTTGGGACGCTTGCCTTGCAAGACCCATAAGCAGCTTCCACACGCCTTGCAACCGCCTAAACCAGGCCATTACTGGGATCAAATTCGCATATAACCGCCCTTCTGGTTACTTTCACGCCGTGAAACCTTTTGTGTATAGACCCCAATATGCACCTTCATATTGCTGATCCAAAGAGTGTTTTGTGCCTTGTGCCATGTGCAAGTCCTTGTAAGTTTGTAATAGTATGAAAATATTAATAATAATATGGATTAGTAAACTGTCAATATGGAGCAGCTTATTATTATACTTAGATCCTCCTTGGGAACATTATTGGAATAAGATAATTACATATCCTTGATCATTTTCTGTTATTCAGCAAATTGAGAGAAATGAAGTCTTGAGTCAAAGTCAAAAGAATAATGACTAGTCTCACATGGCGGTGAGGAAGGCGATGTAGAATGGGTCCCGCAGAATGACGTGTCTGAACGCTATAGGTTAGACAACGTGTCTGGCGCCTGTGAAGGTTTTGTTGGGATAAAAAGACGAAAATAACCCCCGAAAATTGAATGTCCGGACGAGGAAACAAACCATATATTTTGGTATTAAAGAAAAGCGTAAGAGAGGAGGAAGGGAGATTTGATTTGATTGATGATCCAAAGAAGAAGAAGAAGATGATACATTGGTTGAAGCAGCTGCGATCGGCGTTTGGTTTCGCCTTCCTCTGGCTCGTTTGCCTCATTTACTTCACTCAGGTTTCTTTCCTTTTCTTCCTTCTTTCCGGTGAAAATGCCTGATCCTCGTTGCACAACATTTATTTGTCCGTTACAACTCTAGATTGTGATTTGGATTTGGGGTTCGAAGCTAAAATCATTTAGGAATTTAGACGATCACCCTGAAGAGGATTAGCCATATATAGAGAGAACTGAAATGATTTGGTGTGTTTTGAATATAGGGATTTAGATCGTTTGTATGGACAGCTGTTTCTTACCAGCTCAAAGACAGGCTTCAGTTATCACCATCAGCTTCTCAGTTCGTCTTCTCTGTAGCCTTCTTTCCATGGAGTATTAAACCACTATATGGGTATCAATCTTCATATCACTCTAAACTTATCATTACACATACACTACAAGTCATGACATGCTGACATGTTCTCTCTATTTTCGGTAGAATCATCTCAGATTGTATCCCAATCAAAGGGAAAAAGAGGACACCCTATTTGGTTATATCTACTGTTCTCTCCCTTTTGCCATGGATCTTGCTTGGTCTACATTCAACCTCACGAAATTCCAGTATGTATCTCATGATTTTGTTGACCATACAAAACCTTGGATCCGCCATGGCTGATGTTGTGGTTGATGCCATGATCGCTGAGTCAGTCAGACTTGAAAAGTAAGTTTTGCTATCTTCTTTTCTTTCGGATGCTCATAGTTTAGTCACTGATTTATCTGCAAAACAGGGTGTCTTATTCATTGATTATTTATCAGGTCCTCGTTTGCTGGAGATCTTCAGTCGGTCTCCTGGTTAGCTATGGCTGTGGGAGGAATATGCGGTAGTCTATTAGGGGGCTATGCTTTAACCAACTTGAACATAAAAACAATATTCCTCCTTTTCACGGTACTACCGGCTCTACAATTACTGTCCTGTGCTCTGGTTGAAGAAACACCTGCTGACAATGAACCATTGTCTGAGCTTCTGGATTCTAATGAGTTTGAAGAGAAAAACAAGATGAGCCATGATAAATATCAAAATACAAACAAGTCCACTACGAGAAGAAGGAAAGGACAACAGAAGGGTGGAATAGGAGCTTCCAGTGGAAAGTCTGCGTCACAGAAGAAGCAATCAAAGTCTTTAGCTTCACAGTTGTTCCAATCACTGAAAGCAGCCACTATTAGTTTATGCCGTGCATTCAAGCAACCGATCATTCTGAGGTACTTCACGCTTTCTTGATCAGTTTGTTGGTGAATTTTTTTGAAATCTTACTTTCTCATTTACTTTATCTTGTTTTCAGACCAATGGCGTGGTTTTTCATCGCGCATATCACAATACCGAATCTCTCTACAGTCATGTTCTATTACCAAACTGAGGTCTTGCAATTGGATGCATCTTTTCTAGGAACAACCCGTGTTGTTGGTTGGTTAGGTCTCATGCTTGGAACTTTTATCTACAACCGTTATCTGACAAATATGACACTACGCAAGTCTCTCTTGTAAGTAAAATTTCCCACACACATCAAGACTTTGTTGCATCTCAATATCTCCATCTTTTAAGTGGTCTAATCAAGAAACTCATCACAGGTTTGCTCATATCGGGCTGTCTATAACGATACTCCTCGATATGGTTCTTGTATCTCGAGCAAACGTGGGTTACGGAGTATCAGACAAAACAATGGTGCTCTTTGGATCAGCTCTTGCCGATGCCATCAATCAACTCAAGTATGTCGCCTTTGCTATTTTCTCGTAAACATTCCTTCAAAATTGCAAACTTCTACACATGTTTTGGCTTAGTTCTCACTAACCGTGAGGCATTTAAACCGCAGATTCATGCCATTCTTGATCTTGTCTGGTCGTTTATGTCCCCCTGGCATTGAAGGAACACTCTTTGCGCTGTTTATGTCAATAAATAACCTTGGGAACACAATTGGATCGTTCATGGGAGCAGGATTGGCTTCACTTCTTGGAATCTCTTCCGGGTCCTTCGAGAATATGTTTCTGGGCTTAGCCATTCAAGTTGTTTGCACTTATATACCTGTTTTGTTTCTTTTCTTGATACCCAAGGAAGCTACAGGAGTATCAGCATCATAGATCGTACAGCAAAGCTAGTTTCTTAAAGGTTGTTAGATTCTCATAGAACAATTACAAATCAGAGGTTTAGACCTTTTTGTTTCCTGCCATCAATTTTTTACTCTCTTAAAGGCTTGCAATCGACAGTGAAGAGTGGAAGATTTGTTATACTTATATACTAAATACAGAACAGCATGTTCTCTTTTCAATCTTGCAATTAATTTCGAATATGCGTAATAGATCCTTTTAACTCTTACTTGGAACCAAATCAGATTTTAGTTCGATTTAAGCTTCTCTATATGATAAACTAAAACAGCATCAGACCCCAATTTGCATTTTAAGATCATATATATTATAAATGATGATGATTGACAATTATCTGACCGACATGGCTGACAATTCTGATGGGTAAACGATTTGATTTTGAAATTTGATTTAGGGAATTTGGCAAGAAGTGATAAAAAAAAAAGCATTAAAATTAGTTGCTTGACTGATCGAGAACCATGAATAGAATACACTTATTAATGGGCTTTAATCCTATTTTACCTTCTTTTTTTTTTATCCTTTTCTCCGGAATTATTTTATCTATTTCTTCGTATAAAAAAAATCCATAATCTTCTTTTACTTTCTTCGTCTTCCTCTTCTTCTTCTCTAACTTCTCCAAACATTAGAAACTCTCACTTCCATGGCTACTTAGCCAACAATCTCCGACCTCTCCAACATTCCTCGTTGTTCCAATCGTATATGTGGATCTCTCTTTGCTCTCTCCATGGGGTCATTCTCTCCTCACCACTCTCCCGATCAAATCACCAGTCTCTCCTCTCTCTCCATCTCAAACTTTGTTTCCTTTGGGTTTCAAAGGGATTCGATGGATTCTTGCGGTTCGAATAATCCAAGTTCACTTGGATTTGATGGCTCCAGGTCTAGATCGGGTAATCGTTTCTCCTGGTATCGCTGGAACTCTTCTATTCGAGCTTTGGTTTGACGGTTTGCTCTGGGTTCTTGGGTTTCCATGGAGCTCTCGGGATGATGGGATATCAGAGTCAGTATCTTAGCGATGATGTCAAGTTATTCGTACTATTTTATGAAATTTAGTAAGTTGTACTACTTTTTGGAATATATTCATGTTGTACTATTTTTATGTTTGCTTTGTTTTACCGTAGGGTTGAACGGCCATTTAGTCTTGTCTAGTTGGGAGCCGATTGGTAGGGCCTCCCTTGTTTTACATGCTATGCCGACCAGTTCGCTTTGTTTCCTTACTAACCGATTTGTTAACGTGCAGAGAACTTTGCTTGCCCATACTTGTCCGAGGCGTTACGTGCCGACCTTGAAGAGCTAAGGAGAGGGCCGACTAATTGGCAAGAGTCTTTCAATTTTAACCGGGTCGAAGAGGCGCGAGGCAGGGTAGCAGAAGTTGCTTTTTCGGACGAAGAGAGCGAATCCGAAACCGAGGACGGTGAGACTTCAGAGATACGGCCAGTTCCAACCGAAGAAATCATCCGCGAAATAAGTCATCAGCTCAACATCAGGGAGATGAGGCTCCAACAAGCTAAGGCCAAGGAGGCCGCCGAGCTGGCCGCCAACCCGGTGAAGGTTAACCGTATCGTTATCGAGCCAAATCCCCTGGCAATAATGGCACCAGACACCGAGGCCACGTTACCTGCCGAAGAGGTTCCCTCAGCCGAAGGACCGAGATCCGAGGGTGCTGTCCTTCGGAAACATCGTCATCGAAAAAAAGGACGAGGGAAAAGGCTGAGGGTTCAGAGGCCGTGGAGAAGAAGAAAAAGAAGAGTAAGGGTACCAAAGCGGCATCCTCAGTCTCCTCTCCGCCGAGGGCTTCTCCAGAGAGAATCCTTGACGACCGTCTTGCTGGGTCGACGACGCTCTTCTCGTGCCTGACCTTTCCCGGGGTCTCGGTCCCTCCCTTGGAGAGAATGGTTAACAAGACGGGTTACGGTCGCTTGGCTTACCAAGGGTTCCAGGTAACACTTCGTGACTTCCCCTCCTTTTTTATCGATTGCTCAGCTAATGCATTGTGGCTTATTGATTTGTTCATTTTGTAGTATAACGCCATGATATGGTACGAAGGGAACATCTCCCAGCTGGTGCAGGTTCTGAAGGGGCAGCTCTCCGAGCTGAAAGATAAGGCCGAGCTGGAGGCGAAGGAAGCCAATGAGCGGATCATTAACCTCGAAGAAGAGTGCTCCCAACTTAAGCACGACAAAGACAGTCTCGTCCGCGCCGAGGAGGAAAAAGACGAGGAGATAGGGATGCTCAAGGCTGAGCTCGAGAAGGCAAATCGCCGAGCGAAGAGGGAGGTTAAGGACTCGCTCAATCCGAAGCTAGAGGTGGTGAGGTCCCGTGTGGACGAGCTGAGTGGCGATTGTCTGACGAACCTCATTTATGACCGTCAAAACGCGGCAAACTTATCTCTTATTAATGAGATAAAAGCTGAGGAAGGCAAAGCCGAGGGGAAGAAGTCGCTTGACGACTTTGAGGCCGAGATAAGGAGCTGGATCCCTGACTTCGCTGGTGCGGGCCCTGCCTTTGACCAAACAGTAGCTGCGATTAGGGACGAGCTGGTGCTGTCGCCGGAGGCGGCGTCGGTGGCCGAAGAGGAAGAGAGGGCTGAAGAAGGAGTTCCTGCTGCTGAGCAGGAAACTGTTTAAATTTCTATCTGTTTTTTGGTTAAGTTCAACACTTTGTTATTTGTTTCTAAGACCCCATATGTTTCCGAGGGTGATTACAATGCCTGGACGGCTTTATCCAAAATTTAACTTATGTTATTTGATGTCCCTTTTATTTGCATGCGTTGCTGGCTTTGAATGTTTATTCTTTTTATCATTGTGGCGCACGAGCCGAGCAGTTTGAATCCTATCTTGCTGAGTTTTGTCAAACGTTTAAGATTGCTCTTAGGATGTAGGCGGACCAGCGATTAAGACGAGCTGGGTTTAGATAGTGCACTGTCGAGAATATAGATAAGACTATGTTAGAGACCTAGGTAATGTATGATTTCGTCATTGTGGCCAGCAATAACGAGTAGCGTGTTGCTTGTTATGCTCAGAAACACTAAGGCATAGAATGCCGAGCAAGAGGAAGTTCTTTGAAATAAGCAAGGCATAATGGGCCGAGCAGTTACGTCGCGGAACTGCTGAGCAAAGATTAGTTTGATATCACCAAAGCATAGGATGCCGAGCAAAGATATGCTGTAAAGTGGGAGTATGTGACATACTCCCATTCCCCCCCTTTTTTGTAGGGGGGGCTAGCTGGACTCATCCGAAGATGAGCTGCCTACGTACCCTTGGAAGGGATCAAGCCGAGTCCGTAGTTCAAGTGTCGGGTAGCCGACGTTCTAGTGGTAATACTTCTTGAGATGCCGAGCATTCCAAGAGCGTGGAATGGCTCTTCCGTCCATAGCGACGAGCCTGTAGACTCCGGGTTTTACAACCTCGGTGATGCGATAAGGTCCTTCCCAGTGAGCCCCGAGCTTGCCCGCGTTTGGCTCGGCGGTGTTTTGGAATACTTCTCGTAGGACGAGGTCGTTCTGTTGGAAGCGCCGAGGTCGAACGTNTCCTTCCCAGTGAGCCCCGAGCTTGCCCGCGTTTGGCTCGGCGGTGTTTTGGAATACTTCTCGTAGGACGAGGTCGTTCTGTTGGAAGCG
>OVAP01003407.1:0-16711 GCA_900406295.1 Aurinia saxatilis
CCAGAACGACATGTCTTCACTAAAACGGCCATATCTCTTCAACCGTGAATCCGAATGAGTTGAAATCACCACCAAAGTGAAGCTAACTTAATTTCCTATCTTTTGTCAAAATATGAGATCAAAGTTCTATCGGAAAGACCTCCATCTGATATGATCTTTGAAGCCTTTCTGACTGATTCTGCATCATCATTTGCTAGTTNATGCTACATCTATTGGCCACTCAAGCCACGATCTATATTGTCTAGACCGAACAGAACCATAGACTTCACCAAAAAATGTTCAAATCAGTTGATGTCCTGTTCCGAAAAATTTATATCACTATCAGAAACAGAGCATCATCGTTTCGGAATCCAGAAACTAGAGAGCTTCGGCCTTGATTAACCTATGGTTCTCGACTCTGAATCATCCTACGCCCTAGGTGATGCCTCCCTAGATCCCCTTTCGTTTGTGATCGACAAAACTCACGGATTTGTCATTATGTCGCAGACTCCCAACCGTTTTTTTGAGTAACATTACAACCAGACTGATTTAGTCTCTCCAGATAGTCATTTAAAATTGAATCGGATCTTAACCGGATAATTAGCGTTTTGAAATCACGTTTGCAGATTAATTTAATAAGATTAAAAATATTTAAATACAATTGACAGCTTAAAACCCCCTCTACTATATTGACTAAAGCTGTAACAGCCTGGACTATTTTTATCTTTGTCTTACGACATGAACTTTCCGATTTGGCAAAAGATTTAGCTTCCGCCGTAGAAGCATCCACCGAGAATGATGACGGACTTGAATCAGTCACTCTCCTCCGTGAGCTGAAATGGCTTATCGAAGACTCGATCATAGACAATCTTTTAGTGATTCTTCACAAAAACTAAATCGTTAACAATAGTGAGACACTAAGTTTAATGAATAATATGTACCTTATGACTTTACATCTAGTTTTGGTTGCCTTTATTCACCAGTTTTTATGAAGTAAGCACCACAGACACTCTTATAAGCCATAAATACTATTATTATTTCTAGACTATATAGAGACTATTTAGCCATTAGATGATCATATAAGGGTCATCCAGAGTTCAATTAATGTTCCTATATATAAATATGACACTCTAATATGTACATAAAAGTTGATACTCGTTTGATTTACGTCTAGGATCAGTATAAGATTCTGGACATAAATACATTGTTTGATTAGTTTATTTTTGTGTGTTTTCTTTTACCATTCTAAATGAATAATATGTATCTTGTGACTCTATATCTAGTTTTGGTAGGCCTTTTTCACTACTTTTTATGAAGTAAACACCGTAGACACTGTATTTAAAAGTTTTTAATCTTATTAAATTAATCAGCAATCGTGATTTCAAAACTCTAATTATCTGGTTAAGGTCCGCTTCAATTTTAAATGGCTATCTGGAGAGACTAAATGTAGTACGGGTGCAAGGTGACAAAAATCGGAAAGTTCATGTCGTAAGACAGAGATAAAAATAGTTCATGGTGTTACAGCTTTAGTCAATATAGTAGAGGGGTTTTAAGCTGTCAATTGTTTTTAATGTTTTTAATCTTACTAAATTAATCTGCAAACGTGATTTCAAAACGATAATTATCCGGTTAAGATCCGGTTCAATTTTAAATGGCTATCTGGAGAGACCAAATGTAATACAGATGCAATTAGACAGAATCGGAAAGTTCATGCCATAAGACAAAGAGCGAAATAGTACAGGATTTCACGGCTTTAATCGATATAGTAGGGGGGGTTTTAAGTAGGCAACCCTTACTGGTTAATTTCTAATTATGTGGGTTCAACTAAAACTCTGGGCTTCCAGCACTAGGCGTATGGGCTTTGTAAACATTTTTTAAAAAAATTTTACGATAAAAAAACTTGTTGAAGCGACAAATTATATTGGTATAAATCTAGGAGAAGAACAATATCCAGAGCAGCAAGGATATCTAATTGCACATTATCAATAATTTTTTAGACATGGAGAAAAACAAAACATTAATAAATGCAAATTTACATAACACAATTTCAAATATAGTTTACTTGCCTTATGTAGGTATGTGTTTTCTTTTTAATTCATCTGAAATCAATGCCAACTCATAATAGAGTCGGTACAATGAAACGGGGGAGAACGAAATAAACATAGACTAACGACAAACATTAAAAGTTTAAATAAAAGGAAAATTTTGGCAATTGATACTTTTTAAAAAGGTTATTAGTGAATGAATCTTTTTTTATGGTACTTGTGAATTGAATATTTTTTTAATTAAATGACTAATTTAACCTTAATTTCAGTTTTTCTTAGTCTCTATGTACATGTTGGTTTGAAAAACAATTTTCCTTTTAAATTTGTTTAATTAATATAATTTAGTGAAAACATTTTTAATAAAACAAATTATTCCCACTTTTTAAGTTATTTTCTAACCTAGTTTGTTCAGAGGGATGTCTCAGAGACAAAAATAGTGTACACATTGAATGCATCCATCAAACATGGTTATTATTCATCATACACGGTTTGCATCCATCATACAGGTCTTGCATCCATTATACATGATTTGCATCCATTATACACAATCTTTATTCATTATACATTTACCTTTGTTCATTATACATGATCGATTAATCATACGAGTCAAAACGTTTCCACTAAAACAATCTACCGTAACCCACAAAAACATCAAATTTATACGATTTTAAGCAAAACAATCAGAAAAGTACGATAAAAAACAGGAAAAAATAGGAAACCATGAAATAAAAGCATAAGATTGAATATATTTTCTCAAAGCTATTACCTAACACTCTTTTATGTTCTTCAGTGCTATGTTTGTCTTTTGATCCCACAATAACCATTTGAAAAACATCATCATCCACCATTTTCGTCTCTCACAAATCTCTCTGGACAAACTAGGTTAAAGAGAACGTGATAGGTAAACAGTAAGATCTTTAAATATCTACTTAAATCTTCAAAGAATGATTTCTTTTCTTAAAAATGTTTAAATTAAAATATTTCAATTAAATAAATATAAAGGGAAAAGAAATTTCCAAACCAACACGTAAACTAACATTGAAAAACCAAACCACTATGATGCCAAAATTGTCATTTTGAAAATACCTAAACAAAGAATGCCCCCTTTCCTACATTGTTTTTAAAATAACCAATCGCAAATTAATTTTTGAAAAGGTGTCTATTTCACCAATTTTTTTCTAAATAAAACCTATAGAGTCTAATACGTACAGAGACTAACGACAAACATCAAAGGTTTAAATAACGACAATCTTTGGTTTATTAGAAAAAATGGTTCCAACAAATACCTCATCCGTACTTGGCAAATTAAACCGGTTCGAACAAGTCCAACCTCCCTTGCAAAAAATTGAATAGCAAAAAAAAAAGATGAGAACATTTTCTGGAAGTAAAGGGTTATGAAAATTTCCAGTGATCCCACTCTTTCACAAACTTAAGGAGATGATTACACAAAGAAGGAAGAAAGCAAGGAAAATTTTTCCAGTGATACTATTTCTCACCTTTGGGAAAAAATCTAAAAGATTCTTGACATTGTAATCAAAGATGAGACCCAACAATGATGGCTAAGTGGACTATGTAGCAAAACTATGGGTTTGAATTTGGAAGGTTGTGAAAGTTTACGGAAAAGTACATGGTGGTTAGTCTCTGATTAGACATGAAATATGTAGATTACAAAGTAGAAAGGAAAGTGCAATTGTCCAAGGGAAAGTATGTTTTTTTGCATTTTCAAACCTCTTTCACATTCTTAGTTTTTTGCTACATATTGGCAAGCTAAATCTATGTTTGAGGGGAGTTGGTGTATTATGTTTTTAATACAATGTAACTATTGTTTTCAAATGTTTTTGAGTCTTTTGTTATCTTTTGAGTCTTGTCAGGTCTAACCATGCATGGATGAAGTCAAAGGATCAAGAACGTAAAATGGGAGCAAACAGGCAAGAAATGGAAGCAAAATGGGAGTTAGGTTGCTAAAAATTCTAGAATGATCGTTCTGAATCTGGTGATACATCCATTAATCCTCGTTTTTAGGCTAAATTGATTTATTAGTGTTTGATTTTAGGTTTAACTTATTCAGAAAAAGTATTGTAGGTTACTAGAAAAAGCATTTGATTTGCAAATCCTCGTTAGTCAACGAAAAAGCTGATGAAGGCTATTTGTTAACCAATCAAACCCATTAGTTAAGGCTTTCTTAAAATCCTAGTTTCAACTTCAAACGATGGTTTAGATACCTTGATTGCTAAGGAAAACGATGGTTTAGATACCTTCAAATCAAATGCTTTTTCTAGTATTGTAGGTTACTAGAAAAGCATTTGATTTGCAAATCCTCTTTAGTCAACAAAAAAGCTGATGAAGGCTATTTGTTAACCAATCAAACCATTAGTTAAGGCTTTCTTAAAATCCTAGTTTCAACTTCAAACGATGGTTTAGATACCTTGATTGCTAAGGAAAATAATTGATACCACAAAGTGAATCAATTTTATATTTATGTTTGGGTTCAAGGTTGTTTTTAAGTAGTATATGAATAGTTCTTTGGTTAGGGTTTTCGATTATTGATGAATTCTCATTGCCTAAAATTTTAATCTTATTGAATTCACTTTGTCTAGTTGCATTCAAAAACAAACCCTTTAATTCTTCATATTAGCTTAACCTAAATCCTAAAACTTAGGGTGTACCACTTGGTCCTTATGGATTCATTTCATACATACTATATCCATTTGTTTTGCACTTACACTAGTTTATAAAGTTTAATGCCTGAGACATCATGTTTCACTTGGGTTGTTTGTATAAGGTTACTAAATATGTTCTGTTGATCTCTGACTAACGGTCTAAATATTTCATTGGTGTCATTTGTCAGATAATAATTGGAATCTATTACGGTGTGTTCATTCTTTCTAAATTAAATGAAAAGTCATGGTCATTTTCCTAATCGTCTACCCATAAATTTGGCTATACACCTAATTAATCCACACTTATATAGTACGTTATTTGTTCCAAAATAATATTTAACGTTTTACACATATTAAGATTTTTTTGTTAAATGATGTACTATAAATGTTTCGAGTTTTACAATAAATAGTTTTAAACAAAATTCTACTAATTAAAAAAATTTATTGAAATCAGCAGTTCAGTATTATTATTATTTTTTTTTTCAACAACAATTATGCATTATGTTGGGCTTGAACCCATGCGCCGACACAGTGACAGCACTAGGACAATCGCTAGGCTACATGTCCTCGTCACCAGTTCAATATTATTAAATGATAAAAATATATAAAACACATAATATATCTATTATTATGAAATACATACCTTTTTGTTGTTGTAAAGTTCAGCAGAAATGGCGGAAGCAGGTTATAATATAAGGGTGTTAATCGGGCCCGCGGTCTAAGCCCGTATAGGGCCTTAGCGGAGCCGGTATAGACCAAGAATCCAGTGCGGGCTTCACGGGCCAGACCGTCTGAGTCTGCGGATGTACTTGGGCTTGCCTGCATTTGACCCGCGGATATGCGGATAACCCGCCAGATACAAAAAGTCAGAGAGAGATAACTTCTCAGGTAGTCCGTCAATGATTCTCGATGGAAACGGTAGAGCGATTTGGTTAGGCAGAAGCGAAGAAGGGATGCAAGAGGAGGAGAACGAGGAAGCTTCGTGGGGTAGGAACCAAGAAGGTGGTATGGAGCTTCGTTGTTTCACTTCAAATATATGCTCAAAGGTGATTGGTTTAGTAACCCACCACATCCACAAGATCTTCAAACACAACAATATACCAGATTTCTTCTCCTTCATCAGTCGATTGATTCTTCTTCGTCTTGCTCTCCCTCTCAAGCTTTTAGCCTTGACCCTACTCAGCCTTTGTTCTTATCTACCAACACCAAGTTTTGCCTCCTCAATGTTTCTTCCTTCACAAACTCTTTTGACAATGGTGTGTTTGACTCTAAGTCAAATCAACGCTCGCATGTCGATGGGCTTTGGCTCGTTAACATAATTGTGGAATTAGGATTTGAGTTCTGCACCCGATTTTTATCTGCTCGATGATGGCGATATGGATGAGACTGGGATTGAGGTTTCAGGGGTAAATTATAATTTCATCTTTGAGTTCGATCTAGAGTAGAGGAAATCAATAGATTTTTTCGATGAGGAAAGTCGAAGACAAATGGGTTCATCGATGAAGGAGACTGATTAATTTGACATAAACGTCACAATAACCCATTTGGACCCGCATGCTGACCCGTATACCATGTTGTTTGACGGGGCGGTCGTGGACCTAGTTATTGTTGATCGCGGGTCAGGCCTGTCGACCCGTTTGAGTCTGCCTAATCATCTAGGCCCGTGGCGGGCTGCTTATTTGGGCACGAGCCAACTCGTTTAACACCCCAATTATAACAATACTTAGTTTATGTTTGACTCCAGTCAACTATTTTCTTAATTTTGTCGGTCCCTATTGACATTTCATTAAAATTCTTAATCACATTAGTTATTGAAATGATATATAAAATTCACTAAAATTCTTAATCAGGAAACCAAAAGATTTTGTCGTTGAAAGAAAGTCGAAAACAAATGGGTTCATCAATTAAGAAGACAGATTGATTTGACATAATCGAATCATGATAACCCGTTTGGACTCGCAGACTGACCCGTATAACGTGTTGTTTGGTGGAACGGTCGTGGGCCTAGTTATCATTGACTGCGGATCAGGCTTGTCAGCACGTTTGAGTTTGCCAAATTATATAGGCTCGTTGCGGGCGGCGGCGCAAGACGACTCATTTGACACCATATTATAATAACACTTAGCTTATGTTTGACTCTGATCAATTACTTTTTGAATTTTGTCGGTTGCCATTGATATTTCACTAAGATTCTTAATCACATTAGTTGTAGAAATGATATATAAAACAATGTTTAGTGGTGGAATAGCTTCGGATGAGATTCCACTCATCTCAGTGCATCACCATAGATGGAGAGGCTTCCACGTGGACATATAAGCCCGCAAACTAATGGCATTAGATTCTCCGAATTTCTATATGGACATGCAATATATAAGTAGTAACGACTAACCATTAATATTTTAACAAAAATAGACTTGCGTTAGTTCTTCTGCACATTTCTATCAATAACCCCATAATTAGAAATTTCATGTTCTTGATTGAATTCACACTTATTTTGTCGGATTTATATATGTACCATATTATAGGTTCTTCTCAATAGTCTCTCGGTGGATGAAACTCCTAACACATACCTTTCATGCTGTCTTTTTGTCGCTCTCTCTCTTTCCTCGTCCTTCTATAAAATCCAACAAGTGAGCATGTCTGCTCCTTGAAAGAATATAGAGAGATGAATAGAAATGGGAATGTAAAAGGAATGAGCATCAACGGGAAGAAGACAAAGTTGTTGGTGAGTGTGAATTTTCTTGGAAGTGCTGGTCCTATAAGATTTTTGGCCAGTGAGGACGAAGAAGTTTCAAGAGTTATTAACACAGCTTTAAGAGCCTATGCTCAACAAGGCAGGATCCCTGTTCTAGGGTTTGACGTCGATAACTTCATTTTCTACTCCATTAATGCTGGATACAACAGTATATATTTATATTTAACTCCCTTTACTTTTTTAACAAATTTTTAAATAACAAGCAATTGATTTTTTCTTTTAAATATCATTGTCTTTGTGCTAGCTTTGAATGCACAGGAGAAGATAGGTTCAATGGAGAAGAGGAATTTCTTGTTGTGCAAGAAAGAGCCACAATCCCTTCAGAAAGTTGCAGGAAGACGAGAGAGTAAATTAGCTCGGGCAGGGCACGGATGGAAATCTCGGCTTATTAGGTTAATGTCTCCTTTAGTCGAATATATATAGTCAAATGTACTAAACTACGTGTCACTGCGTATGTACAATGAAATATTTTAGAATGGCTTGCTTTATTAATTTACATTTCTTTGATATTTATACAAGTCTAAGTTTCCTATTCCTAAATTATAAAAAATCTTTATAATATAAAATTTACATATATCATACCCCAATATCCCCTCCCACCAACCTCCCCCCTCCCTCAAGTTGGTGGTGCGAAATTTCTAACACCTAACTTGGACAAAAGTTCTCAAACGTCGGTCTAGGAAGCTTTGGTTAAAAGATCGGTAACTTGTTCCTTTGTAGAAATGTGAGCAGTAGCAATGAATCCCGCCTGAACCGCATCACGTACTTGATGACAATCAGACTCAATGTGCTTGGTACGGGTGTGAAAGACAGGATTCGCAGCAATGTAAATAGTAGCTTAATTGTCACAAAAGAGAGGCATCGGATGCGGGAGAGAAACCAAAACAACGAAGCAGGGAATTAAACCATTTAAGTTCACGTAGGGTATGAGCCATGGAACGATATTCGGCTTCGGCAGAGGAGGATGAACCGTATCTTGTTTCTTGGTATGCCAAGAGATAAGAGATTGACCAAGGTAGATGACATAGGCAGAAAGAGACCTACGAGTGATAGGACATGTATTAAAATCAGAGTCACAGTAAGCAGTGATGGTGAGATCACTGTCGGAGCGAAGAAGAATGCCTTGAGCCGGAGTCCCTTTGAGATAATGAACGACACGAAGAGCAGCTTCCCAATGTGCGAGAAGAGGAGCTTTCATAAACTGAGACAGAATATGAACGGTGTAAGTCAAATCGGGACGCGTAACAGTAAGGTAGATAAGGCGGCCAACAAGACGACGATATTTCTCGGGGTTGTTGAAAAGAGGACCAGTGACCGAGGCTAACTTGTGATTTGATAGTGATGATATTTTACCGCTTATCGATATAATTTTTCGGTTTTTATCAAAGAAACTATTTGATTTGAAACATAAACTACTGGATTTCACATTTTCTGTTTGCAGAGTGTTTTTGTTAAAACAATGCATTTGAGGTTGCAAAGAGGCATTTTCTACCAAATCCAACAAATCAACATCAGAAGTCCAGGCCCCGATGAACGAGATATTCATTTTGGAATGAAGTGAGGAGTCGGGACAATCAAGCCACATGAGTTAGCTTTCACATGGGCTTGGAATTGAGTCAATATTCCTAGGAGTAAAGTTAAGCCCAAATTACTGAAGGAGAATCCAGAAGGCCACAAGACATGAAGCCCAATCGATCGGACCAGAGGCCCACCGATCGATAGAAGCCCATTTTGTCAAGAAGGTTCCAGAACAAATTCAGACATATACCGTTACATTTGGGGAGATATTTATTTATGTTGAAAATAAACTCAGGAGATATTGAATCTTTAGAAACGCGTTGAAAGATCACGGTCGTTCGGTCAGGATAGCTATGACCGATCGATCAACTGAAGATGATCACAAATATTTGGATTCCTATCCAAATATGCCTCATGATTCTTCACGACCCTCTACTTGACCCTCTCCCCTATAAATACAGAAAACTGAAGGCTGAGAAAATCATCATAGGAATAGGGTTTTGCTATGAGGAATCATGGTTTGGTAGATAGGCAATAGGATTATGTAATGAGTAGTTTATAGGCTTACTTTCATATCAGTACTTAATTCAAATGATAGGATAAATCTGCTACTAATACACCACTTAGAGTAAGAGATCCAAAACTTGATAGTGAAAGCTTTACTATTTATAGTTTAGTAGGATTTGATTTCTTAAACTTAATGCCTAGATTGATTGGTTGATCAACCCATAGGTTCTCTTTCTAAAAGGATATATGTTACAATTAACTTGGATACCAATTGAACTAGACTAGCTAAGTCTAACCATAAGGATAGTTAGTTATTAGTGAAATCAACTATATAGCCTAAACTAGGATTTACATAATTACTACCTTGAATAATTCAAACCGTGATGCTTTGATGCATTACCTGACTTCCTAACGCCTTTTAATATTGAATTTTCTCAGGTTTATTTTGTTTTAGCATTTTCAGGCATTGATCGATCGATCGCATAATCTGCCATCGACCGAAAAGTTTCAAACGATCGATCAGTTCATACAACCGATCGATCGTTACCCCAAAACCCATTTCATTTTTCTGCTTAGCTCGAGTGAAGTTGGACATGCTACTATGATACATCTGCTATATGTGGATACGATCTCTAAGTACTACTGCGAGACATGTGCGCTTGCATGAAATATTTTGGGCGAAAACTAATCCCCATCAAATTTTCTGGAGCTGTTGCAACTTAGGAGTAAGCCCTGATCGATTATGGCGCTGTTGTCAGAGAAAGGTTGATTTATCATTGTTACCTTCAAGCTTCGGACTAGAATCTAGACTAAGAATTTTCTTTTCTGCATTTTGTTTTGCATTTATCTCTCATTTTTAGCATATTTAAATTTCCAGTTTTTGCATATTTCCTTTCTTGAATAAGAATGGACGACATAGCTATAGATTGCACTAGGAATCCATATTTTTGTACTGAAGAGTTATCGGAGATATCATTTGCATGTTATCAACGAATGAAAAAGATGATGCAGGAATTAGAAGCAAGGATGGAAGACAGATTCAGTAGAATAAGTGAAGGGAGAGCAAAGACCTTGAGGCTGATCAGAGAACGAGGCCTATCCTCTGAACTAGAAGAAGAGGAAACAGCACAACTCAGCCTACATGATCCGAGCTCTTGGACCTTACCACTTATGAATGTCTTTAATTTGCCTAAACCTGATTGTATTGTCACAAATACAGCATTTGAAGACTATGAACACACCCTAGAGAGTAAAGAGAGAAAGATCAAGGAACAACAAGAGGAGATTTCATCACTTAAACGAAGGCTAAAGGAGTTTGATCGCGAAAAATGAAGAACTTAAGAAAGTAACACTCGCTCCCTTTACACCTTTAAAGACTAACGTCTCTTCTGAGTTTTATGATACATGTCTAGAAGATTGCTTCGCCTTTGATTACAGCATGATGGGAGTTCATAAAATTCAAAATAAACGTACCATCGATCGAACGCATGCACTCATCAATCGATCAAATAAGAATGAAGAACATGTTGGAAGTATCCAAATGACTTCGGACTTTGAGATCATCGACGAGGAGTACTCACCGTTCAACTGCATGGACGCACCACATAACCTCAACAGCATAGACAAGGAAGGTTACAAGTCCAAGGAATCAAAGAAAGACCTCAATGTCACTCTTAATACACTTCAATACACATTCATTGGAGGAGTCTTTGATGACGCTCCCTCTGATGAAAACAAAGAAGAACCAGAGGTATTCAACTCTTTAATAAACCCCAATACTATTAAATATCAGAAATCAATCATCACAAGGATCAAAATGGCACGGTGAAAAGTCATTCTGTCGATAAAGAGGCCATACTGATTTTTTATGGAGATCCTATGATAAATCACGGATCAGTTGTGTTGACAGTGGATATTGTTCAGAACAAACTACCTGATCCACTTTGAGACAAGGATTCAATGAACCAGCTCATTTCACCTACTTGGTGAATGTCAAGCTAAAGACATAAACAATAAGCAAAAATTAAGGTAAGTATTGTTAATATTCTCTACTCTAATTACTTTTAAGTCATTTTGCAAGAGAAAATAGGAAAATGTAGAAAGGAATGGGGACGACCATTTGATTGATCAAACACTGTAGGAATCAAACGATCGAGCACCATTCGATCGATCGCCAGAACACTGATCGATCGAATGGCAGTTAGGTTCGCGTATCAGTGACGCGTGCATGGCGCTCACGCGCCCGATACCCTTCTTCTTCAACAATCGACTTTCCTTTTCTCATTTCCTAAACAAACAAAAAACCCATTTTCAATTTTTTCTCTAAAAAGTTAACGGAATCGATCGATCCAAAGCTTGAATCCACTCAATTTTTACTCATCTTTCTAACCCAACTATCAATTTCAATCAAAAACCAAGGTAAGTTTTCGAATCTGGAATTTTTAGAATTCGGCATAGGTAGGAAATTTCAATTTTTAGGCCTAGTTGGTAATTCTCTTGCATAGTTGCTTTAGAAAAGTTGTTAGTATGATATTTTAGCTTAGTTTTATGCCTTGAACTCATTGTTTGGTTGAAGTTTTGAAAATTTCTATATTTAGAAATTTTTAGAAATGACAGATTTTTTAAAATTTTAAAATTCGATTTTTATTTTTTGCATAAATTAACTTGTAAAATCTAGTTGGTCATGCTATTTTTAGAATATTTTTAGGAATTATGGTTATTTTTCAAAATTATTTTAGAATAATAGATGATTTTAGTAAGAAACTAGTTAAAAAAATGTAGAAGCTTTATGATCCATACTTGTAGAAAAAAGACCAGAGAAATCAGGATCAAAATGAAGAAAGGTGGAAAACGTTTAAAGGAGTACGAGGAGATTCAAGAAGACTTTAGATTCCTCTGAAGAATCTAAGTCTGACCGAAACAGATTCATTTTATGTGGTTTCCCTGATCAAACTAGAAGTTACCAAGGAACCATGCATAGCACTAAATAGGGAGCCGCCGAATACACCAGCTACACAGAGTGATTNTCTAAGTCTGGGGGAGGAACAAGCCGAGCTAAGGAGAGAGTGATTAGGAAATTGTGCCATCAAGCGGTCCGATCTCTCTTGCTTTTTTGCAAACATATCACATTTCTCTTGAGTACGGTAAACCCTAAACACATTAGCCTCATCCCTAAATATTAGCCCCTCTCATTACACACCTAGCCTGTTTTACCCAACTAATATTTTTCAGTAAGAAAGCTCACGCAAAAATAAATGAATGTACAGAGTCAGAATTTTGGTACCTTTAAGGTATTTGCAGGTTGAGATTCCTGCTGGACCAGTTGGGAGAGTTGTGGTGGGAGTATGAGACGAGAACTTTTGGCAGGATTGTCGAGATGACCATCACGAAGTTGCGCCTCTAAGTTGTGGTACAAGTAAGCGAGTTCCTAACTTTTCAAACTTATTTCCCTTAAGGACGAACAAAGCTAAGTCTTGGGGATTTTATAGTGATGATATTTTACCGCTTTTCGATATGATTTTTCGGTGTTTTAATCAAAGAAACTATTTGATTTGAAACATAAACTAATGGATTTCACATTTTTCTGTTTGCAAAGTGTTTTGTGAAAACAATGCATTTTAGGTTGCAAAGGGGCATTTTCTACCAAATCCAACAAATCAGCATCAGAAGTCAAGGCACGGATGAAGGAGATATTCTTGGAATGAAGTGAGGAGTTTGGACAATCAAGCCACGTGAGTTAGCTTTCACATGGGCTTGGAATTGTGTCAATTTCCCCCGAGAGTAAGAAGTTAAGCCCAAATTACTGAAGGAGTATCCAGAAGCCCACAAGACNAATCAGCATCAGAAGTCAAGGCACGGATGAAGGAGATATTCTTGGAATGAAGTGAGGAGTTTGGACAATCAAGCCACGTGAGTTAGCTTTCACATGGGCTTGGAATTGTGTCAATTTCCCCCGAGAGTAAGAAGTTAAGCCCAAATTACTGAAGGAGTATCCAGAAGCCCACAAGACTTAAAGGCCCAATCGATCGGACCAGGGGCCCAACGATCAATCGAAACCCATTTTGTCAAGAATGTTCCAGAACAAATTCAGATATATACTGTTGCATTTGGTGAGATATTTGTTTACTTTGAAGATAAACTCATGAGATATTGAATCTTCAAATCACGGTCGATCGGTCAGGATAGCTACGACCGATCCATCAAATGAAGATAATTACAAATATTTGGATTTCTATACAAATATTCCTCATGATTCTTCTCGACCCTCTACTCGACGCTCTCCCCTATAAATACAAAAAACTGAAGGCCGAGAAAATCATCAGATATTATTTAAAGCTTCCAGGCGTCCATGCTTATAGTTTATCAGTTTTCTCAGTTTCTTTGTTTTCATTTGTTTTTATCATTGATTCAAGGAAGAAGTCTGTAATCTCTGCATTTCCAGAGAAGCTGTTTTGAAACCTTTTTAATAATACAAGTAATATTCATTATGTTTACGTCTACTTTTGCTATGTCTGAGTAGTCTTTTAGTTAGGAATATGGTTTTGCCCGGAGGAATCATGGTTTGGTAGATAGGCAATAAGATTATGTAATGTGTAGTTTATAGGCGTTTTCATATCAGTACTTAATTCCAATGATAGGATAAATCTGCTACTAATACACCACTTAGAGTAAGAGATCCAGAACTTGATAGTGAAAGCTTCACTATTTATAGTTTAGTAGGATTTAATTTCTTGAACTTAATGCCTAGATTGATTGGTTGATCAGCCCATAGGTTCTCTTTCGAAAGGATATATATTAGAGTTAACTCGGATACCAATTGAACTAGATTAGCTAAGTCTGACCATAAGGATAGTTAGTTATTAGTGAAATCAACTATATAGCCTAAACTAGGATTTACATAATTACTACCCTGAATAAATCAAACTGTGATCCTCTGATGCATTACCTGACTTCCTAACGCCTTTTAATATTGAATTTTCTCATGTTTATTTTGTTTTAGCATTTTCAGGCATTGATCGATCGCTCGCATAATCTGCAATCGATCGAGAGGTGTTTCAAACGATCGATCAGTTCATACGACCGATCGATCGTAACTAAAACCTATTTCTTTTTGCTGCTTAGCTCAAGTAAAGTTGGACGTGCTATTGTGTTACATCTGCTCTCCGTGGATACGATCCCTAAGTACTACTGCGAGACATGTGCGCTTGCAGAAAATATTTTGAGCGAAAACTAATTCCCATCAAGTTTTTTGGCGCCGTTGCCATGGAGCAACAATGACCACTAGCATAACAATCTAGCTCAATAGTAAGCCTTTCATTTTATGTGTTTTACATTTCTTTTTCTTTTTTTATATATTTTTTATTTTCATTTTCATTTTCATTTTCAATCACTTTGCATTTAATATTTAAATTTGGCTTTCATTTTCTTTCTCCTTTTTCCAAGTGCATGCAGAGAAGAAGTGAAGGAGACGACGACCTGCTCCCACTTGAAACAGAAATCCATAGAATAGAGAGAACCAACCATTAGCTTTCTCATTTAAGATTAATGGTGGACTAGCGAGAGAAACAGTTTGATGATGGCGAACCTCGCCGCATTGGAGGAGACCAAAGAAGACAGAAGGATGAACGTCCACAAGGAAATGGCGGAGACAGAGCTGCTGAGCCAAGAGCCGATCAAAGAACAATAGCAGACTATCATTCGATCGCTCAACATATGTTCGAGCGAACGGTGATCAAACCAACTCAACCTCCACAAAATGATTATGAGATAAAACCTCAAATCATAGCATTGGGGAAACAGAATCAGTTCCATGACAATGCTCACGAGGTTCCATCACTACATGGGAAGGTTGTAAGTCAGTTTTTCTTAACCACTTTTACACTAAGTACCGCTCAAATCAGTTAAGAAACAAAATACAAGGCTTTAAACAAGCCCCTGTTGAAAGTTTCTTCGATGCTTGGGAAAGGTTTAAGGGTTATATGAGGGACTGCCCCCATCATTGTTTTGATGAAGCTAACCTCTTGTGTACCTTCTACAGAGGCATATAGCCGAAATATCAATTGTCTCTTGATACAGCTAGCAATGGTGATTTTACCACCAAGACCGTTAAAGAAGGACAAGCTCTCATCGAGAATCTAGCTGCGAGTGACAGCAATAACTCAACTGAATTTGATATGTCCATATCTACAAATGAAGTGGAGTCCAAGCAAATCACGGAGCTTCGAGGAATGATGAGCCAAATCCTTAGAAACCAGCAAAGGGTGGTGAACTCTTGTGAAGTTGTAATTGACAACAATGCTGGCCCAACAATGGGTGGAGAACAAGAAGGTTATGAAGAAGAAATGAACTACGTGAGAACACAAGGTATTTTCCAAAACCGAAATTTCAATAATTTCAAAAATAATAACCTCTCTTACAGGAATCCTAATGTGGAGAATTTCAGGACCAACACTATCCTTCCCAAGAAAAATTTTAATTTAACTCCTACACCCGAGGAGGAGGGTTTAATTCTGGAAATTTCCAGCAAGGTAGTTATGGTAGAGGTACTAATCTCAGCGGAAACAATTTCCAGCAAAGAGCTTCTTTTGGTAAATTTTCAGGCTAGAGCACCAGAGCCAACGTCACCTCAAGACTCTAAGATCGAGAGGATGCTCCAGCAGATCATGGCCAGCCAGGAGAGTCAAGGGAAAGCCATTGAAGAGAGAATAAACAGTGTCTACAAAGACTTAAATGGAAAGTTCGAAGCTATCTCACTCCACGTAAAAAAGGTGGAGGTGCAAATTGCTCAGACTGCGGAAGCAATGAAATGTCAGAACGAAATGCTTCCAGGGAAACCCGAGGAGAATCCTAAAGCTTCCTACAATGCCATTGAAGAAGTCCTCGTGCCATATCCCTGCATGATGATAGAAGAAGAGTCTTTGGACTCTGATAACAATATCGAGGTCAGTGACATTGTTTCAGGAGGAAACAAAATCAACTACCCCTTGGGCCCAACCCAAGACATTGGCTATGGAGGAAGACCCTGGGAAATTTGTCTTCCCTTGCAAAATCGTAGGTTACAAGTTCCTAAACTCACTTTGTGACACTGGATCTAATGTGAATGTCATGTCTTCAAATGTTGCAAGCAAGACAGGGCTCTCAAACTTAGTCCGCTTCAACTCATCACTAGTATTTGGAGACTCACACTCAAGAATCCACAAGGGAATAACATACAATGTCAAGCTGCAAATTGGCTCAACAACAGTACC
>OVAP01003408.1:181-16711 GCA_900406295.1 Aurinia saxatilis
AAACTACCACTTTTGGTATATTTGCAAAAATACTATCATGTACTAAAGTAATTTTTCATTACAAATTACAAACTTGCTAGGGTTTAGGGTTTTTAAACCTTAAACCCTATATCATAAACCCTAAAACCTTATAAATAATTAATACTTAAATAGTGGTAATTTTGAAAATTTACCCCTTCCCATGGTATTTTTGAAAAGTGGTACATAAAAAATGGTAGTTTAAAAATTCTCCCATATAAATTATGATTTTTAACATTTTAAATTATTCTATAATGTAGGGTTTATGATCTTGGTTTAGGAACCCTAAAAAACTCATAAAATATAAAATCTAAAACCTTAAACATAATCTCAAATAGTTATTAAAATACTAAACCTTAATCCTATAAGATTTTAGCCATAAATTCAACCTTATATCAACCCTAAATCCAATAGTTTTGAACAGGGGCATGTCAAAAAGGGCATTTCTAAAAATTTCTCTCAATGGAATCTATTAATTCATAACCACTATAAATATTCTCAACTAATTCTCGAAAATAAAATAATAGAAAGATAGACAATCTTTAATTTTTCAACCACAAAATTCCGCTATTATCTTTCATAGTTGGAAAAAGATAATCGGTCTTTTGAAGCCTCGAATGACATTCTCTAATAACTAACAAAGTTAATCATGTGGAAGATATCAAATCTGTTTCGCACATCAACCATCAATATGAAAAATATGGGAAATTTTATGAAAGGCAATAAGTTTAAATTTCCATTATTAACCCATAATTGGGAAATGGGAAGAGAGAAACGATATCTTGAAACATCGAATGACGTTCTCTAACTACAAACACATTTAATCGTTTGAAAGATATTAATATCTCGTAAACATTAATCATCAATATTTTTTAAAAAATTAATTGACAATATAAAAAATTTGGCAACCATTTCACAATTTATGGTGATTAATAAACACTAATTTTTATTATATATAATATGTTATATTTATTGTTTTATCTTACACAAATCATAAACTAATAAATATAGAAACCAAACAAAATATAATAATACCATTCAATTTGATATGTATACATTCAAATATTATCATTGTTAATTATATCTTTAGTGAAATAAAACAAAGTGGGAACAAAAAAGTTATTCAAAGCTCAGTAAGATGACTATAGAGGCAATCAATATCTTAAATTCCGAGACTACATATATTTAAAATGAACAAATTTAAATATGTGGAAAATTTAAAATTTGATCTTACAAATAACTGAAAATATCAAAATGATTAGCAATTATTTCATATTTTCATGGTGGTAAAAAGATAAACAATCATTTACTAGACACATTATTTATAGATAGCTTATTATGTTCTCCAACACAAATAATAAATTATTGAATTAATTAAGATTTTAACCACTAAATATAAGAGTTAGAAAAACCTTAGCGAAACGGCATTGGTTAGATATAATATTGAAATTTTTTACTATATCAAATTTACAGTCATACAATGCACTTTCAAATAGTAAATCACAAAGACTATATATCATAGATATTTTTTAAAAACATAGGATCCATATTTAAATGACAATTACCAAATTATTTGTGGAACATCGCTATCTCGATAACAAAACAAATGGAAAAAAGAAGATTAACACATCCCGCGCGTAGCGCGGATCAACCACTAGTTATATAATCAAACATTCTTATGTAGATAAAAAACATCAGAACAATCTCCCTCTTTTATCCTTATTATTTTATTAGCATGAGAGTACAACACAGATTGATGGTTCAATAGACTTCTGATAAGAGTTGCTTATCAGAAGATTGTTGCAGTTGTATCATGGGACTCTAATCGTCAACGAACCATCACACTATAGGGCAATTTTTGAGTTCATGAAAGAGATCAAGGTCTCAACTCTGCTTATACTTTTGGTATCATTATATTTTATAAAAAAAATTTCATATTCTCCTTTACAATTTATTAGATTATGCCCCTAATAAAATTCAGGGTCCTACACCCTTATTATGGTGTTAGAAATCAAATTGAAGCATCTCTTTACGTTGGAGATAGAGCTTATGGTTGCGGTTTTCCTTCGTACTTTTTGGAGTTTTATTGCTCAATTGTTGTTGGTTCATTGATCCTTAAATGGATAAAGGGTCGTGCTCGTTGTTTTTGCTTATCCAAGGATAGTAGTGCAACTAGGAGACTTGAAAAAGTAGATATAAAAGATTCAAGGAGATATGTGATAGGGATAGTGATTTTGGATATTGATTTGATCGCATTAGAGAGTACCCTTATCATGGTGTTAAGAATCAACTTGAAGCATATCTATAGGTTTTATTTAAATCTGTGATATTTATCGTTAGTCTCTGTTTATTTCGTTATCCATATTTTCTTTGTACTTTATACTCTGTTTTGATATTTATTCTAGATGAATAATAAAAAGCTACTACTAATAAAGATTGAAAATTATAGTGTTACGAGGTTAGCCACATACGACTTAAAACATACAATAGGTATGTACCATGTAACCACTTTAAAGACTCTAATTGGTAACCACTATAGAAAAAAAAAAAATTATGGAGAAAAAGAATGATGAGAATGAAAACGGACAAATGAGGAATGAGAGGTAATAGTAAAAAGAAAAATGTTCTATTTGTTCCTCTTGGAATCTTATTATAATTTCTTTTATTCTATTATTCTCAACGGAAGACAGAATGATGCATTAAAGCATGGAGAGGAATTCAATATTTCTTTTCATTTTTTTTTCATTTTAACCGTCACCATTTGAAACCAAATTTTGATCACCTCTCTGTTGGTATGTATTAACAAAAGAAACACAACATCATCATCGCAAAAAGTAGTGAAACAAAAGTGCATTGAATCATTTCTGAACTATCAAAGTAATATATAGGTTTAGAAATTTCACAAGAACTAACATATTAACCCAAAAGTAACCTTAATATTTGGTGTAACGGCAATACTACGGCATATTAATCACCTGACAACCATTATCACTATATATGTATACCAAACACGTTTAAAATTGCCGACAGTTTAACTGCCCACATATGATATTTTCTTATTCTACTACATATTGACCGAGTCAAGCTATAAGCGATTATTACCTAATTTTACTTAAAGCTGGACAGTAAGAAAAGAACATATAACAGCATGATGTGAAATCATAACCTTTAGCCATTATTAGGTCCCCCATCTAACCAAAACTCTAACAAAAAAAAAATTCAAACACTTGTACTTTTTTCCACACTGAACATGTCCTAGTTTCATAATAACTATGTCCATACATTTTTGTTGCTTAAAGAGATTAAATCACGCAATTATTCCAATTTTAGTTTAGTTACCAACTAAGCAGAATTTGTTGTCATTCTCACTCTCAAGCTACACACAATTACAGAATAATTGAAAATCCATAGTGTAAGAAAATAATAACTAATTAATTATATCGCTAACTGAATTCATAATCTATATATTTAAAAGTTAATTATCATTTTTATACATTAATATCTCAAGGAGCAAAAGACTCTATACAACCACTGTACTTTTGCTTTATTTTATTTCTTTGCCGTTGACTGTATCGAGTACAATTTCTTCTCCATCTTCCAAAATTCTCCACTACTTTTTCGACTTTAATTTTTCCATTTTTAAAAAATAAAATAATTTACTTTCACTTTAGACACACAACCCACCAAGATAAATAGGCAGCCATTATATACAAAACACAATCAACATATAAATCAAAAACAGAAAATGAGTGAGCTTCTCTACTCTCTTCCCCCTTGGGATCTTCATAACTTTGGATCACTCTTCAAGCCTGACCTCAATCTTGGTACATACAACTTCAATCTTTAGTATAACTATGCACTTATCTACAAGTACTTTAAGATTTCATGATATAAAAAATAAGGTTTATGCATAATGCAATCTTTTTGTGTGTTAGTTATATTATGACAAGAAATATAAAAGTGCAAATTGTGTTAATTGCAGATGCATGTGGATTCATGAATGGATTGCCGGAACAGATTTTCCGATCACCGGAGATGGAATACTCCGACGTCTCCACAGGTTACCTAGAAGACGCACTTATTGAGTCCGGTAAGAGAAGCAAAAGGAGACGTCGTCTCTTGTTAGAGGATCCTTCAAAATCTTTCAACGTTAACTATTCGGAGCAGGTTAGTTGATTACATTACATGTCTGAATGGCTAGTTGAATATTATCTAATGATATCCATATTCTTTATAATTATAATTTCCAAATAATTTGATAACTAATTAATTAAGTTGAAACATGTTGATGGTTGATTTGAAAAAAAAAAAAAAATGTTGATGGTTGAAAATGCAGGACGATTGGGCCCGGCATGAGAGTTATAGCTGTTTGAATAGTCAGATTGTCACTCCACATGTTAACATAGGTGAGGCCTACTTTTGTTTTCATAATAATTTTTAAAGTACTTACTCACGTATAATTCAAATGGTCCAACGAAAAAAGTACTTTAGCTATATATATATATATATATATATATATATATATATATATTCAGAAAACAATTTAATATTCAGCTGAATTTTTTTTTTGAACATTAAATAACTAAGATATTCGGTGTTTATAATTTTGAACTACAAAAGTAGTTTTGTAGAAAAATAATTAAATTAATTGTTTCGTATAATAACTTAATACTAAGTTTTTTTGTTGTTGTTGTAAATTAACTTATACTAAGTTAAACACTTTATTATACATCTTCTCATGCAGATGAATGTAAGAGTGGAATAAGTAGCTTCGAGAAGCCGACATCGACCGTTTACAAGTCCCCTGGCACTTCTGTTTCTTCCGAAAATATTTTTATCAGAGAAAAGTCTCTAATCGACCAACCATCTTCGAGTAATCATAGTTATAAGAACAAAAGACTAATGACAAAAGTGGTGTACCCATTTGGGTTGGTTAAACCAGGTGGTCGAGAAGAAGATGTAACCCTAAATGACATAAATAAGAGGATTCTAATGCCACCATCTCGGCCGGTTCGACATCCGGTTGGAGACTGTGCCTCTCGACCGTGCAGCTCGACCCATGGACGAGGCCTCTCCGGCAAAGCCGTGGTGGCTCTTACTAAAATACAAACACAAGGGAGGGGCACAATTGTCATAATTAGAACTAAGGGGTGACTTATGTAATGGTAATTAGTTGAAATTGTTATGTATAATATATGTGAGGTTTTAGAATGCCAAAGTCATTGGCATTCTAAAACTTCAACTTTTGACTCTATGAGAGAAACTTTCAATTTTTGTATAGAAAATTAGCTAAGGTAAATTTTGAAAAATGTTGTAAAAATATTGGGGGTTTATACATATAAATCTAATGAGAATAATTTTATATCATCTTATTTTAATTTCTTGGATTTGGATTTTGAGCATTTTTACCTTTTATCCTTTTTTCAACTAGCAAGCATTTTTGCTATTTATTAATAGAATGTTCACAAGCTAAATAGGTAAAGTATGATGGGTAAATCAGAATAAAAAAAAAAAAAAAGAATAAAGAAAAGAAAGAACCAAGAACTAAAGCAAAAGGAAGAGATGTAATTTTAAAATATAAATTATAAGAAAAATAAAAGGGTAAAAGATAAAAAAGATAAAGAAAAGGATATTCTGTATTATTATTATTATTTTTTGGTTTTTGTCAACAAATTTTTATTTGTTAATTTGATACAATCTTCCCAAATATTTAATATACAGAATTGATATTTTATTCTATAATCTTGTATATAGACAAGACATCATTTTCTTTGTTATAATTTTTTTTTTTGTCGGTAATCTAATTTGATTCAATAACCAGAGTGGTACACTTAGAGCTTAGACTCAACCCAATAAAACATAAAATACAGTTTTATTGTAATATTGTGATACATATAATGATATAATCACAAACTAGGAGACATTTCAGACTGAAGTAAAAAGGCGAAAAACTTCGGTTCTTCGCATTCTCCGTCGCCACCATCTTCAATCTGCAGGAGTCTTGATGGCCACCTCTGCTACACATTCATCTGTTCCCCGATGGTTTCCTTAAAACTATTAGAATAGAAACCTTAGCAGACAAAACCAGATAATTCTTCTGAAAATTCATGTAACTCGGCGGAATTTGCAAATCAACATCATTTGAATTAATGAACTACAAAATGTAATATTTCAAGATGAAAGGAAACTATATCCTATAAATAAATCACCATATTAAAAGGATGTTGATTTAAATCTCTATAGAAAAAATTAAATGGATAATGGAAAGGGATTTAATGAAACCGAGTTAAGACTACTTCCTATCTAATGGAAGAGCCTAGAGAAAACCGAAGGTGAAAAGACAAAACCAATTTTAGCCGAAGAAGATAGTCGGAGAAGATGGCCGGAGTAGAAGCTATCTGATTAGATGAGAAACAAAAAAAAAATAAAAAGAAGAAAAGAAAACGGAACTAAAAAATATAAATAGAAGAAGTACGGTCAACGGCCAAAACCAAAAAAAAAAAGAGCTTATTTGAGACCTAGTGAGAAGTTGGAGGTTTTTAGAGATAAAAACTCTTCCTTCTTAATTATTTTTTTGGTTATTATCTGATAAAGCAGACCCATTTTTTACTGAAAAAAGAAGCAATAGTAGAAGAGAACAAGAAATTTCTAATAGAAAAAGTTAATTATGATTTCAAAATCAAGTGATGTTAGTATGCAGTGTTGAAATGTATCATAAGCATGCTTCAGTGTTGACAAAAGAATCATAAGTTCATTAGTGTTGACAAAAGAATCATAAACATGCTTTAGATCAGGGCTGTTGTTTGACGTATTAATGGAAAACTAAACGGCTAGGATCAAAGCTCGAGTGGACAATGACGTCGTGCTTATGAGATGTTACGTATGTCGGCGTGAGATATACAAAAGTCGTAACTGGTCATATGCCTATTATAGTGCATGCATGAGGTATGAGATGATCATGGATTTGGTTAAAATTGTTAATGTGCCTATCATTTAATTACTGGTATATAATTAGTTCTTATTTATTTTATTTATAGATCTAGGATATAGTTTTCTGATCTACAAAAAATTTGTAAGAACCGTAGGCAAAACAGAAACCAAACCAAGTCAAATTTGATGGCAGAAAAGACTCAAAATCTTACCGAATAAAATGGAAACAGAACAAAAGCTAAGAAGCAAAGAATCACGAAGAAAACTAAAATTATTTACACGGCACCAGCAAAAGAAAAAAAAGTAAATCTGAAGAGAAAAAATACATTTATTTATTTAGCTACTAGTGTAACAATAGTTATGACTGTTATATATTAGAGTTTTTTTTTGACAACCAAACTTCAATAAGTCAATGTAAGCCGTCCTGATTGGTGATCCAAAATGGAGGAACAATGTTTACATAGGTAAATTCAATAGATTAACGCACACCGAGCGTGCCAAAGTGTGTGCTTGAGCATTGGAATCCCGTCAGGTGTGAGATAAGGAGAAGTGTGGAAAACGTTCGCGTAGCTCCTCAAATACATCTAACAAGTTGTCGAAGGCTGGCCATGCATCTGGTTCTTGGATGAGCTTCACCAACTCTAGACAGTCAGTCAGGAAACAAAAGCATTGTGTGTACCAAAATTTACACAACCTAAAACTTGTCTAACGAAACGTTTAAGGGATCGTGAACTGCCTTAGGTATGAATCAGTTGGATCCACACAAGTAAAGAAAGCAAAGAACAGTAAAGAACAATGAACGGAAGATAAAACTATGAATGAAAACGAGATTTTATTGTTATACCTCTTTAGGGTTCAAGAGGTTTCAAGATACATTATGAGTTATGACTAGTAAACTATTTATACTCTCAGCTAAACCATCCTAAGTCCTAGGGTTTTTCCTTTTAGTCATGGGCCGCGTTCCATTTCTTCGTAGATAGCGTCTTGGATAGTTTCCATTTCTCCGATGTGCATCGGACAATTTTCATTTCTCCCACGATCCTTCGGAAGTTTTCCTTTTTGTCGCAAAAAAAGGAAGACTTCCTTTTTTCGTAGATACATCCTTGAATCTTCACGAATCTTCTAGTATGACGGTGCATAATCTGTCGAAAGGCTTTGCTTGATGTTGGCCCATGATGAAATATCGGACAATTTAGCTTGTCGAGAGTGTCACATTTCGTGATGGTGTGAGTTTAGATTGCTTTGTGGATCGCATGTTCTCGTTGAAACTTAGTCATTCGTCTTGATTGGATCCACGAATTGGTAACGAGCTCGATGAATGACCTGTCCCGCAACCCACGATACATGCATGGGTCGCGGGAAGCAACACGATGGCATTCCGCAAACCAAGCCATTCTTTTTAGGTCGCGAAAGCTTCTTGTGACGTGAACACGCGAGATGGACTGAGTTCATGGGTCGCGGGACGCGTCTGGAGGGAGAAATGGTGATCCACGGCATGACTCAGGTTGCGGGAGCCTTCCTCGGACAGGAACTGGCGAGCCACAATGATGCTTGGGTCGGGGAAGATGTTTACGAGGGCGAACAAGCGAGCCACGTTGCACATGGGTCGTGGAATAAGCTTTGACAATCGAGAGGCAAGCAATCATGGTATATGAGTCGTGTTTTGGCCTTCGAGAAGAGATCACGCAAGCTGGACATGGTCTACGGGTCGTGGGAAGGCTTGAGGAGAGAAACAACGACCCATAGCTTGTCCGTTGGTCGCGGGAGGCTCCTCTGACCCTCACGTGGGTCTCTTCATGCATCATAAGTATTGTGATTGATCCTTGATAATGCATTTGTGACTGTATAGATCATGGATCACGATAGCTATTGATGACTACAAACTATCCATGACTCAATACTTAGTCGTTTTCATGTTATCAATCTTAAGGGGTGAAATCCAACCCCCACAAGCATTGTATGTCTCATTCCAGAATGAAAGTCATTGCCCAAACAAGTGCTTCAAATTCAGAGTGTAATGGTGACAGACTACGTCTGGTGCCGGTGCCGCCTAGAAGAAGGATTTAAGATCCGTCACAACAGAAACCCAAACCATTATTTATGCCTGAACGTGTCCATGATCCATCGATCTTGCAGTGAATAATCGTCATCCTTGGTGTTGTGTCTAAAACTTCAGCCTTAGTTAAGTCCATAACCATTTGCGCCTCTTGTCGGGCCAGTCACTCACGACTTGCCTATTGATAAATCTCAGCGGGCTCTAACTCCGTCCCCTGAAAACCTTTTTATTTTTCAATTTCCAAATAAACCATAATAACCATGGGAATAAATCCTTAGGAATCGGTACCGCACTCCCTGCTTGTTACAGGGACAAACGTCAATATAAGTAATCCACATGAACATAAACCGAACCACTCGGAAAAGAAATGGTATTTGTAGTGATTTTTGCTAAGCTCCACATTTGGAGTGATGTTGGGCATTCAAATATTGCATGATTTATTGTCTCCCCTATACCACATCTTGGACATAAAATGGCCACATTGATCCCCTGTGTTTGCAAACTGGATAAAACCGTCAAAGAGCCTTTCAGCATTTGCCAAATGAAATGTTTTATTTTCGTTGCAATCTGTAGTTTTCACGCATGTGCTTTTAAGGAAGTGAAACTAGGTTTAGAACAAAAGCTTTGTTCCTTCTTAAGAGTCTCTTGTTGGGCGACCCAATACCCAGATCTAATTGTATACATTCCTGATTTTGTATGATGTCATATTAACTTGTCTTGGCGTCCTAAGGGTCTAACAAAAACACCACGAATTGATCTAAGAGTGGAATATTCCAGTATGTACTAGTCTCACTGAACAATTGGTTAACCATAAGTGAAGGGTAAAATTCCTTTCCGACACCATTTGCCAGATGAGGTGTGTGGGCTAGAATTCACACACAACTAAAACTTGTTAAACAAATATTCTAAGGGATCGTCGACTCTATATTGTGAATTGCTCATAAAGTAAAGGGAAGAGACAATGAACAAGAAAGAAAGTGGGGTCGTTTGTTGATAGAGAATTCTTAAGGGTTACAAGTCCTAAGAGATTTCGAGATTTCAAGATGATCTAAAACCTACATCCTTGGATCGTATATATACTCTAACTAAACCGGCTTGGGTCCAATTTACATCATGCGCCATTTTCCATTTCCTGAAGATATACTTCCATTTCTCCAACTGTCTTCTGGATAGTTTCCTTTCCCCCGAGGTACTCCGATGATTCTATTCTCGAACCTTATTGCTTGACGTCGCTTGGAATAGATCTTCGGGTTTCGCCTTGATGAAAGATGGAGATGGCCCCACGATATAGCACTGGGCTATTTAGCTAGTTATGAGTGTCTCTGGGCCCCGAGATTGTTCGATAATCTCGTGAGTCGTATGTGTTCAGATGATCACCTTGTTAAAAACCTCAGAAAGGAAAACCACATGGGAAAAGACCTAACAAGGGGAAAAGAGTGTGATCACGAAGATCTTTGTCAATCGTTTGATGAAATGTTCGTCGTGGATCCTTAGTTCTCGATAGACCTAAGTCTTTTACTACACTAAGACCCATGGGATGAGATTATGCATTGCATGTTACTTGGCGAGCCAAGTAGGCTTGCAGATTGGGATATAAACAATCTTACGGGCCATACTTGATACTTGGCTCACAGATTGAAATGTGAAATCGTGAGCAATCTTGCGGGTCATACTTCATACTTGGCTCGCGGATTGAAATGTAAGCAATCTCGTGGGCCATGCTTGTGACTTGGCCCTCGGATGGTGAAAAGAGACTTGGCTCTCGACCTACGGGAGTGACTTGACCCGCCTGGAAAAAGAAGGAGCATGTCCTGCGGGCCACGAGGGACTTGGCTCACCTGGCTAGAGTAGAAGTTTGTTCCGCAGGCCACATAAGTGACTTGGCCCGCGGATGGTGATGGTGAGGTTGTCCCGTGGGCCAAGTATAGAGATTTGGCGCTCGTGTGTTGGAACAAGACTTGTCCCGCGGGCCACATTATGAGACTTGGCCCGCGGGACACATGGTGAGACTTGGCCCGCATGATTGTTCTGATACACGAATTCTACTCCTTGTGGGTCCAATTCATGTCCGAATATTTGATTGACCATCGGGAGATCAAGATGGCTTTCTCGAAGATCATTCAAGGACCCACCAAGGGACTTGGCTCGCCTGGGAAAGGAGAAGGATTTCTCTTTGGCCCAGTTCTGAGACTTGGCTCCCCTGCCAAGTGAAAAACCTGTCCCGCGGGACAGCCTTGGCGTATATTTTTGGTCCCTTGTGGATCCACTTCATGTTTGGACGTTCAACTGGTCATCAAGATATCAAATTGGCTTGTCCAAGGTCATTCGGGACCCATTATGGAACTTGGCTAGCACATTGCTTGGTAAGGTTTTGACCGAGACCCACCAGCCAAATGTTCATAGAATAGGCTTCATGGTTCATCAGGAGAGTAATATGGAAGGTTTGGCCCACGAAAAATGCCGAGAGGCTTGTCTCGTGTCACAAGTACCTTGTGTGGCCCGCGGGATGGCTTGTGAACATGGTCCGCGGACCATGTGGGTTGTTTTGGCCCGCGGGACAGCTTCATGATCTTGTCAGAGGGCCATGCTCAATACTTGTCTCGCGGTATATGCCTACGAGCTTTGTCCGCGGGTTAAGTTTGGTCATGCCGAGTGATTTGTCTTGTTGGTCATGGGACCCATAGTGATCCAAGCTTGTATGTATTGCAACCTATCGACAGTACATGACTGTAATGCTCGATGGTTTAGACGCATGATCAACTCATGGGCCATAGTCGTGTTTTGTTAAAAAAACACTTAACCGTTTCATGCTATTAAACTTCGGGGGTGGAATCCGACCCCCACAGTTAGCCCCCAAATCTTCAATTCTTTATTAGTTATGAAGAGTTTGAGTGTCGTTTGAAGATTGATGCATGGTAGTTGATCATGGTCGCTGATGAATTGTAGAGAGCGAGATTGTCTTCCGATGGGTTGTTATCCCAGAAGTGGGCCATGCTGCTCAAATTGTGCTATATGTGAAAACTTAAAATTATGTAGATATCAATATGGTATCTCATATTGAGATGTGGTCCAAGGCTTTGGTGTTTCACCCTCAGGTTACGATATTGGAATTGGATTTGCATTTCACACGTTTGGGGATGAAGTTATGACTTGTGAGAGAATTGAATTATATGTCCCACGAGAAAGCTGAGGAAGTGCTAGCGACCCACGGCAGCATGCAGGCTCTGATACGGCTCACGAGAGAGGCTGGTCATGTTGCTTAGCAAGCCAATTCTCTTGTGGGACCACTCGGGCTAAGCTGGGGGTTATGTAAAGGGGCCACGTGGACCAAGTTGAAGGTCGCAGGAAGTGGAGCTTCTTCTCAGGCGTGCCAATTTTCGTGTAGGTCCATTGGTAGTGTGGCTCACAGGGAAGTGCGTCTTTCGCTATTTGTGGGCCAAAATTTGTATGGGTCCTGTCATGGTTTGTCTTGCAAGGTCCATTCCACTCATGATGATGCGGGCCAAAGCCTATACGCAGGACATGGTGGATGCTTGATTGAGATCCTAGTTGATGGTGAGTTTGATTGATTATCGTAGGACGACTAGGGTGATTGGGTGACTGATCATCGTAGGATGGCTAAGGTGATTCGGGACCATGCCTTAGATGATGCTCTTGATTGATGTGTATGATCGAGCTATTGATGCTTCGATGGTTTGATCATTGCGATGTGCTCAAATGTTTGTTGGATGTGGCCTTTGTGAGATGACATTGTTCCTTAGATTGAGTAAGGGTGTTACCTTGTCTTTTTGATGGGAATGAAGTTGTTGCTTCGGTTTATTGAAGTTATTGCCTCACCATTTGCCTTGAGTAGCGACCTCTTGGCAAGGAAGTGTGTCTGACTTGGTAAGTTTCCGAGTGGGCCAACGAAGTGTTCTTGCCGGGTTTTGAGGGATCATGTTTATCAAAATCTCATCCCCTTGTTGGATAATAACTTAGCTTGCACTGTTATGCTAGTGTTTTGGCCACTACAAGAAATTTGATCATTGATAGAACTTTAGGATAGCAAAGTTTCCGTATCTGCTATTATAGGTTGTTTGGAGGATTTGACTTACATAGGATAGCTTTTAAATAGTGCTGACCCAAAAAACTCAGTAAGCGGGAATGAAATTTTGGTTTGGAGCCCAAAATACGTAGCAACGGCAACACTTAGCCAAAATTTTAGGATTTTCGCGAAAATTGCTGAAAGTAATATAAAAGATAGCATAATTTTTTTTTCTCTCATTTTACCAAAAAGAAAATGTCTCTGAATGCCTCTCTTGTTCAATCTTTTGACTCTTCTCACGAGCGTCGAATCTCAGATCCACCATTGTTTCTCCTTATTCTTACTCTTGAATCTCAGATTGGCCATTTCTTTTCATAAAGAAGCAAAAAAACATCTCCTCCACTTTCTCGACCTAAATCTATCTCGAAATCGGAGTCTCGTGTGACCAAAGACTCGCCATTAACCACGACGATCTTGGTCTCTCCGGCGAGCTCAAATTCAGTACACTCACTGGTCCCACTTCGCTTTGTAATCTCGCGTTACCCAAAAACAGCTTCTCGGTTCGGGTTGGGTCGTGCCTTTGATGGGTAATATTTCATCGCACTATGTAGATATGTCGAACAATGAATTATGTGGACATATTCGGGGTCGAATCTCGGATCTTGGGGGTTTTGAATTACCTCAATTTGTCTGCTAACAAGTTGTGCTCGAGGTAGACATTATTCGATGCCAATTCTTGAGAAATCTTTGGTCCTCTTATCTCTGCAATCTCCTTGTGTTACAGGTACACTTCTCCTTGGCTTGTGGGTTGGAAAAGACGACGTCCTGATTTTGAAACTCTAAAGACCTTGACAATCTCAACTCTTTGCCTTTATGCTTTTCTTCATGTCAATATTTTACTCTCAACTGGCCATTACTTCAGATTGTTTTCTGGTACTTCACTTTCATCTTCTTGCAAGTTGTTGCTGCCATCTAACATACTATATATCTTTCAAAATTTCAGGTCTAGAGCCACGATGTGGAGGTATAAAAACAAAATGAACTACCTTTTTTGCTTAAATCTCAGTCTTCTTTTATACTTATTTGTGAAGTTTGGTTTTATCTTTCTCTCTGCAGAATTGTATCAGCACTTGCTCATTATTTTGAATCAAAGCTGTTACAAGCAGATACGGATTGAGTCAAGAAGAAAACTGTAAGTTACTTATGATCTGACATGAGTAGCTTATCTTTATGTGTTTGTACCAGACCCTGATTGTGTTTTCTTACTTGTGTCTTGTTTTACAATCTTACTAGAGGTCTATTTTTTAGATGACATTGGACAAAATGTCGAATTTGATGGGTTCTTTCTCAATGCTCTCCCAAAGGGAAGAAATAAAAGGTACAATATCAAATCCCTGGCCTTCAAATTTACTTTTCGCCTTGAATGAGCTCAAGTTGTAGAACTCCTGCAAATTTTAGGTCCCTGCTTAATAGGCAAACAAGTGGAACCGATCTTAACTCACGGTACATTATGTTGTTTTGCATGGCTCGTTTTCCTTTTTGGAGTAGCTCGAGTCTCTCTTGACTGTTTTTTAGAGACATGTGACATTAGTTTATATGTTTTATGTAGCTACTAGCTCCTTTAACTAACACGCCAGGGGCTTCAAGGGTTTGAGTCATCCTCCACGACTCAAGCAAAATGCTTTTGCTGCTTTTGATATCAGTAGTATATCTTCTCGTTCTGCAACTTCTGTTTCAGATGTGGAACCATCTTCCTTCGTGATAGCTAACACCTCTTTTTCATACTGGGAAAAATCATTGAAATGAATTCTTCTTTTACGTTTAACTAGGCCTAGATCCTCTTAAGTGTTTTTAACTATTTATAGTTGTTTTCCAATACATATTGTTTAGACCTATTTAGTTCATTTGTGTCTTTTATATCTTGCTAGGTTCAAGCAAACACAATACAAACTTTTGCTTTAATGAGAATCTTTTCCTTCAGTCACTGTACATGTGACCAAACTTGTACCACACTACTACAAGTGACACAAGTACTCATGAAGGTTTCTCTGTGCCTTGTAGAGAGAAGCTATTTACACCATTCGTGAGTCTCTTTAGCATTTGTTTTTTTTGCTTCAAATGTTGCATGCTGCTTATGTTATGTATATACTTTACAGAACTACACAGTACAACCGCCAATGCAAGAGCTTTTAGTTAGAAATTTACATGAGAATACCTGGACATTTTGCCATATCTATTTTCTTTTCTCTCTCTATTAACTCAGTTTATATGTAGCTCAGTTCTTGCTTGAATGTCTCTACTTTTTGTCTCTGATTGTTGGGGTCACTGTTGCAGCAACTTCTTGAGGGACATGCAACAAAGACAATAATTGGCTGTCAATGTGATTGGGTTTTTCTACTCAACATTTCGAATATATGATCTTTTATAAGAAGGGCTGCAAGTAGGAAGAAGTTTGTTTTCTTTTTCCTCTTTCATAAATCATGACGAGTAAATACTCTTCTTGTGTATTAGTAGTATTTGTTGATTTTATTATGTATGACTTGATATTTAGTTTATGAAATGATGCAGCTTCTGGATGTTTAAACATCTATGGATTGGATATTTTGTAAATTAAAGAATTAGCGATTAAATAATAAATTATAGCATATTTTGAAGCTATAAAAAAATTAAATATAGCAATTATAAAAAATATATTAAAGCATTATCGAATTGCTATTGTAGAAGGAACTATCAACCATAGCACAAATTACGAACTCTAAAATAAAACAATACATCATTCAAATAAAGCTATGGTATGGTGGTACTTACAATAGCAAACAAAAAATAACGTTATCGTATAGTGACACCTACCATAGCAAACAAAAAACAAATGCTATTATATGGTGACACCTACCATAGCTGCCGATGTCAGAGCGTTCATTAAAACGCTATCTATTACATATGATAGCAAAATTTATGGGCTATCAATAACTGAATTTCTTATAGTGTGGCAGGAGGGTCATGTCCATTAGATATATATGACCAGCATGATAGTGATATGCTCAAATTTACCCTAAGAGCTAACTGCAAGAGTACAATTAATTAGCTGTAGTATTTAGGGATCGAATCCACATAGACTTTAAGTTGCTTATTAATTAGAGGATGATTAAGATCTGTCCTAGAATATGAATCACTAATATAAAATCAACCAACTGTCGTTGCGAAGATTATCTATGTCTAAATCCTAGAATCCCAAATTTCTTTGCAAATTCTATGAATAAAAACAAGCATTAATCCTAAGTTCAATAAGTTCACAAAATCCCTAAACCAAATTTCTTTGCAGTTATGTATTTTGCTCATCTAAAATAATTCCAGCAATTAATTATGCTGTCGCATTAATTAATTAACCTGTAATCAAGTTTCAAGGTGATCAAGCTAGAACAAGCATTAAACACAATTTTAGATGAAGAATTACACATGATTCCTCTATTAATTATCCTAAACTATCAATTCATCATAAACC
>OVAP01003409.1:1944-16710 GCA_900406295.1 Aurinia saxatilis
CAGGTAGCTAACCAAGCAAAGCTCTTTTCCAAGTATTTTTCCTGCTCTGGAGGTTGATCCAAGGCGATGCATAGTACCCTATAACAGAGCAAACAAATTTCAATATTGATTAATGAACGCCGACAACGACAGAAGAAACTCTGATTCCAGGGCATGTGGAACTGAAGAAGTATCTCAAACACTCTCTAGATGATGATTCGAAGGGTTGAAACAGCAAAAAAAATTACAATATCCACAGATACTCTTATTTTCCTTTAAATCTCCATAGCTCTAACATCGAACATTTTATAAACTCAAACAAGATTAATCAAGGTAAAGATAAAACCAAAGAACATTATGATAGAAAGAGCAACCCCAGTACGAGTCTACGAGAACATCATTGATCGATTTTTGGTGTCCTACATTAGAAGGCCAACTGATTCTTATCAGTCTCGAACTCAAAATCGAAGTTTTATGCTAATAGCAAATAGGGAATCAGAAAGGAACACAATCTCAGAACAGCTAGTCGCTATCCAGTCATAGTAAATAAAATACATTCAAATGGATCACCGTATTCAAAACTCAGAATCTGCACCAATTTGAGAACTACAATCACCAATTTCATATTTGACTATGTGATCACAGTGTTTAAAAGAACATTACACACGAAGCTAGCAGGATTATAACCTAAAAACCTACTCAATATTCGCCATGGAAGTTNAGCAGGATTATAACCTAAAAACCTACTCAATATTCGCCATGGAAGTCCGAATCAAGAGGGAAAATGTCCATACCTAAAGAGCGCCATCGGAATTTATACGCCGGAGCAATCACGGAAGATCCCGAAATCGCCGATAACGACGCGTATCACGACGAGGAGGAAGACGAAATTACGGCGTCGTCGTTTAAGCTCTCGTGGAAGAAGACCTCGCCGTGATTTTTCATTTTCGCCGACTAACGATTAGACGGGAAAATATCTCCGCGCTTTTTGCAGGTTTCAGATTATTCTGGGCTTTCCAAGTCCGGCCCAAACTGTACTTAATTCATTCTAGGGCCCATAAAAAAGTTTTTCTTTCAATTTCGAAACGTGATGCTCAAGATTTGATGTAAGGGTAGATCAGAGTCAGAGCCAAACACTAGTGGCATCACGTGTTATGGATTAAGTCCATATTCTCATCAAGACAATTTAATATATTCAACTACTAATTGCATGGGCAGCTTCAAAAAAAAAGAACAAATGGAAACCTTAGATACGTTGAATCTAGTCAACTTATCAGATTCATCGAACATAGACGTATTTTGAGCTTACTCTATTTCTGGTTTCCGCATCTGAACAAAAATCTACCGAAGGGAAAAGGAATGCATGTCAAAAAACACTAACCACGACTCGCCACGTGGCATCCATATTTAACCTTCTTCTGATGCGTGTTTCCACGCGCTATTTATAAACCGTGGGCTATCGTTAATTACTCCACGTCAGCAAATTTGTGGATAAACTTTTCTCACGGACGTTAGTAATAAAAATGGTAGTCCGTTAAATAAATGGCATTTCAGGTAAATAAAAAAGAACTATAATAAATGGTTTTCCTTAAAAAAAATATATATATATATATCAAAATTACTTTTGAAAAAAGTGAAGTATATCAAAATGATTAAATTTCAATTAGTAAAAAGTAAAATAAATCTTTTGAATTTCTAGAAGTGGAATTTTAGAACTTAACAGTCTTAATCCTATGTTATCTCCTTTTCCCCCAAACTAGAACAATTCACTAACTATTTATTAACTAGCATTAATGAATAATTATCTTATAATCTTCAAAAGTTAATAGTTGTAAAAGCCAATGTATGTAGACGCAATGGCAATAACAATTGAGATTCTAAAAATTACCCAACCAGCAAATCCCAAAACTAAAACTAATTTAGACGGATTTACAGTTTTCTCCGTTACACAAAAAAAAAAATCTTTCTCTTTTTCACATCATTTCACCATCCTGTTGTCATAATTAATTTTACCATTTCGTGGTCTACGCCGTTAAATAAGTCAAAGTACTCTGTCAACACAATGAAAACATCTTACTAAGAAAATCTATATATAACACACAATATCTGTTATTACCACAATTCGTTGAAAAGAAGGNTCTGTTATTACCACAATTCGTTGAAAAAAAGAGCATAAAAATGTTGGAGATTCCAGGGAGATTCAACCTAACAGCTGCGGCTTTCGACATGGCGGCTGCTCGAGCACGTCCGCCGTGCGAAAGCAGCAGCGGGAGCGATCACTCTCCCGAGGAGACAACGGATCTTTGGGATCTGGTTGCGTCTTTTATTGATAGGGATGTGGGTGAGTTATACGTCGAGGTTCCTGAGGAAGAACAAGAAGATGATAAATCGGATGATGAGTCTGAAGATGATTTTGAAGAGGTGAAGGAGAGGTTAAGGGAGATTCTTGATGGTGAAGATGGTGAAGAGAGGAGGAGGATATTGGATGTGACTGTGAATGCGAGTGCGTTCGTCGGAGAGAAACGTCACTTGATGTCTTATCTACGTGGAAAAGGTTTTGATGCAGGTAATAACTATGATCTTTGTTATTGTTATGTTTCTATGGAATTATGTATTTGAATTTGAGGGATTAGTTAAATTTGTAGTATTCTCTTAATTATGTGGCTGGAATCAGTTTTGAAAGCTAAATTGTTTGATGGATTCTTAAAAACCTTTGATTAACCTCTCATATGATTTAATTGTTAATCCACAGAGTAATGTTTGGCTAAGAAATCTTTTGAGATTGGAAATTACTTCTGTAAAGAATTAACAAATTTGAGTTTGAGATTGGTCATTTGGTTATATAGTTGTTGGCTAGTGTAAGTTTGTCATCCATACACATAATTAACTGCATTCCGTGACATGTAGAATTGGGGTANTGTCATCCATACACATAATTAACTGCATTCCGTGACATGTAGAATTGGGGTATATCAGTATATGAGTGTTACCTAATCTCAAATCATTTGAAAGTGAAATAGTAATGGATTGTGTATCAACTATCATCATAAGACTAATTAATATATANATATCAGTATATGAGTGTTACCTAATCTCAAATCATTTGAAAGTGAAATAGTGATGGATTGTGTATCAACTATCATCATAAGACTAATATATGTACTAATACAATAGTCGGATGTTGGGATGTAAAAGTGTAACTACTGAAATGAAATATATGAAATTCATGTACTCTAGACTAGCCTCTAGTATCTAATTAAGTGGTGATCTCATGAACTTCCAGTTAGTGTGATTTCTAAAATGAAAGTATTAATCTATGTATAGGTCTCTGCAAGTCCCGGTGGGAAAGATTTGGGAAGAACACAGCCGGGAAGTACGAGTACGTAGACGTTAACACAGGAGATAAAAAACGTTTCATCATTGAGACTAATCTTACCGGAGAGTTCGAGATTGCCCGGCCAACAACAAGATACCTCTCCTTATTAGCCCAGCTTCCAAGTATCTTTGTAGGAACACCTGAGGAGCTAAAAAAGCTTGTGAGGATCATGTGCTTCGAGATCAGAAGGTCGATGAAGCGAGCTGAGATTCACGTGCCACCATGGAGAAGGAATGGTTATATGCAAGCCAAGTGGTTTGGTCACTACAAAAGAACCTCTAATGAAGTGGTGACTAGGGTTAAGAGCTGTGGCTGTGGACCGCGTTTCGGGTTTGAAGAACTGGCTGAAACCACAGCCTATAAAGGTTTTGAGAAAGATGACTGGAAGAGGAGTGGTCTAAAGGTTGGCCGGCTTACGGTGGCTTTGAGCGGCAGTGTGGTGGGGATGCAGTAGTTATACGAGAAAGTATAGAGGTGTATGAGTTATTAATTAAGAATTTTGGATTATTTTGTATAATGTAGATAAGTTTTGGGGGGATGTTTGAGAAGCAACTATCTATAAAGTTTGTACAGATTGGACTGTATTGTTTTGTCTAAGTGAAATATTTCTGATGGGCCTTTTTCAGTCTCTGCCCTTTATACTACTGGCCCAGTTTAATAAACTTAAGAAAGAAAAAAAAAGGGTCAAACTCTATGAACTTCCTTCTTCTTCTTTTTGTCATCATTTTAAATGACTTGAATGCTAATAAGTTTATTGATTATTTTAGATGAATTTATGAGACTAATTTGTCATAAAACAAACTTGTAGCATGTACTGTAAAACATTTTGACTTCACTAAATATTAGTATATTTCATTAACAGTTGATATGAATGATTTTTTATAATTATTATTTTGATAATAATAAATTTTAAACACACCAATAAAAACCATTATAATCACTAACACTCAATTTAATGTGATTTTTTCTCTTTTTATTTATTTATACACAAACCCATCCTAAGCACTTTATTGAATACATTTTTTAAGTATTGATCAAAGTAATTTGAAACCTAGACAGAAAATGGTATTTTAGAAAATTATCTAATTCTAGTTCTGACTATTAATAATATATAAAAGTTTTGTCTCAATTCTCTTCAATTTTTTCCTATAGTTTATTGATATTCATCGAAATTACAACTGTAAAATTCAATTGGCTATGTTCGATCTATTTGAATACACAACTTTTTAAAAAAATGGTTTCAACAGTTTATATAGTTGTTACTAAAACGCATTAGCTGTGATGAGGAAAAACAAACACTATCATTAACATTCAAACATTTTAAATTATTGGAATTTTTTTTTTTAAAACTATATATTAAGCATTAATGTCTCCCGGTTCACTCATAATCAAGTATCTGATTGTCAGTAGGTGGTCTTGAGTAGGTAAAACAAAAATATGTCTAATGTGATCATTCAGATATGACATAATAATTCTAATGATCGATTAAACCCTTCAATTTCAATTTAATCGAAAATTTGATAATGTACAAAAGGAATAATAAAAAAAAAAAAATCTTTTTTGTCTATAGTTGCATTCATATACACAATTCTTTTTCTTCTTTTTTCACAAATGATATTATTCAAACAAACCGAAATTACAATCTGAAATACACAACAAAACGGGAGAGGGATACCCATGTGCTAGGCTGGGGAACCATCAAGGTTCCCAAAGTCAAGACTAATACCAAGAAAAAGAAACAACAAGAAAAATCTAGAATACAAAAAACATTAACCAACATGACAAGAAACTTTAAAGGAATCTAAAAATTAATTACAATTTTGATAAGTGAATTTATGGAACCTAGGGTAGCAAAGATGCGGATAAGCATCCTGAGTCCACCATACATGATGGTAGATGGTGCACATTTTAACGATCAAATGTCGCTTCAGAATTGGGGAGGAGGAGGTCAGTACAAGACGCCGACGGTCTTCAAGTCATGAAAAACTAAAGGGTTTCTACCGGTAAAGAGGCCGGTAACTTCTTCAAAAAGCTTGAGCGAGAATCCGAAACCCACATATCACTAATCAAATCATAAACAAATTTTTAGAAAGCTTTAAAAGAACTCGTGGAAGACTAACAACATCACCTAAATTAGGAATTCCTTAACAAAGCATCTCGAATTTGTTCCAAACACAGTTGCATGAGGGTGGAACGACATGGCCACGACTTGAAAAAGAAAACCAACCTATGCGACGAACTGGACTAAAACAAAAACGAAGGCTAAGAGAGAAGGACCCCAAGCTTCAGACCCAAATATGCTGCTTGCCACCGTTGCATCACAAAGTTCTGATCTAACTAACAACGGACATGCATGATGATGAAAAGGCGCGGTCGTGGCTTCAAAACTGCAAACAGACTTAACCGAAGGATACCGGTTGATCCGCTTACTCATCGCATCAACAACCGTGCATCACCGTCAACACACCACGAGACAGAGATCGAAGTAGGTGCCGATTAGACTAGGTAAATAAAGACTCCTCGATCCAATCGAAGAGAGTGATGCCGAGATACAAACCAGACTGATTATTCTCAAACCCAAAACAAAAAAAAAACCGGCGTGATTGGGTTACAAAACACATTCAAATAGGCAAAACCCATCTTCTCCGGTGCATACAACCCCAGATCTTGAAAAGAAAGATTTTGGGGTTAAATTCAAAACCACTCGCATGATCATCCATAGAACCCAAAAATTGTTTCTAATCCACCAAGATTCTTTAAATTGGTTTAAGAAAAAACAAAACCGAAAAAATAATAATAACTAAAGGGAAAAGAGAGAGGAGACCGGTTCCGGAGCTTAAAGCAACAATATTGAAAGTTTTTTAGAAAATTACTTAGGAAATAATAAATTAAGAAAAATTAATATAATAAAAAATAAGTTGCTTAAAAATGTAAGAAACCTATCCAAAATTGTTAAAATAAATAATTTTGAGGAATTTCTTAGTTTTGAAGCAACCCACTCTTTATAATATTAATTTTTCTTAATTTATTATTTCCTTAATATTTTTTAATTTATTATTTCCTAAACAATCTATTAAGAAACTTTAATAGAGATGGTCTTAGATAGCCGTCGGCTATCAGTCTCCGATCGGAAAACTTAAAAGATGAACTTTGTTGGTAAGATTAGAGGATATACACAATTCTTTTTAAAACAATTGTTTTAGAGGAAATAAAAGATGAAGACCTCTACGTTTATGGAATAATAGTTCAGTGACTTTGTTGTAACTTTGACTCTCTTTTTGAGCTCTAGACTCTCTCTATGATCTAGTGTCTCTCCTTCAGATCATTTAGGGCTACAGTACTCCTTCCACCGCGTATCACCACCGCAAACCACCACACTATTGAAGTCGACTTCTTCAGATGACATCGGAAATGGACAAAGCTCTCATGGCCCTAGCGTTAGAAGAAGACAACGAACCGATCCCTCTCCCAGAGGGTCCAGATTTTTCCTCGATTGAACAGAATAAGCTAAGCGCCATAGTTCGCCTATTGAATCCAGACTACCAGAAGGTAGCGGGAGTGGTCTTAGACATGCCCAGAAAGTGGCAGATCTATGACCGAGTCCATGGCGTTGCTTTATCCAGAGATCGGGTACAATTTTTCTTCAAATATGAACACGATCTGGATGCAATCGTCGACAAAGGACTTTTCACTTATAATGAATGGCCTCTTCTGGCGGAACGTTGGGTCGAGAATCCTGATAAGGATTTTCTCCAGTTCCTACCAATCTGGATACGAGTTTCTGAATTCCCAATCAATAACACGACTGTTCCATCTATGATGGCCTTTGGCGGAAGAATTGGCAGAGTAAAGGAGCTAGCTTTCGATCCAGCAAAAGCTAGAAGAACCACTTTCTTCAGAATCCGCATCGCAATAGATGTCTCCAAGCCACTCCATCGTACTCGGACAGTACTCCTCCCGCAAGGTGGTAAACAAACAGTTTACCTAGAGTACGAGAACATCCAGAGAAGGTGTTATATCTGCCAGCGGATCACGCACGACAAATCCAAATGTCCATGGAGAACAAGCCTCAACCCTTTTGATAAGACACCAACACAAGCTCAAACACCTAATTGCCAAGCTAGTCAACCTTACCGTCTTGAGGCGAATGACCCACTTTTTGGGATTATAAGTGACGAACAACTGGGCATTGATTCTGACACAAGCCGACCTATTATTGCCCATGAAGTCATGGATCAAATGAGACAATATCTACAGATATCTACGTCTGAAGACACCCCTTCCAAGGTTGCAAAACTTAAAAAGACCCTAGAGGAGCTACAGCACAATCCCATGGAGCAGAGAGTTATCTTAGGCCTGCTTCCCAGACCTCAGATTACTAGTGATTTAGACAAAGGCAATAGTAGAGTTTTTGATTACAGAGAAAAGATGCAGGAAGAGGAAGTCACCAGCCTCCAAAACCAAAGGTCAAAACTTCTAGGTGCAGCTATCACGGTGGGAATGAGGAAGAATGCAGAGGATATCGAGGAACAGATACACACTAAAACTATCTCGAGTGGACGCATTGTCACATCCCTGGCCACACTTACCACTGGACAACTGAAACCAAATAATGAAGACCAACCAGCTAAAAGTCTCTCCACTGGAAGAATTGCCATAAGCTACCCGCAGACCTCCCAACAATCGCAAGCCCAGGGGACAACATCTCAGAGTTCTTCAACCACATCTACAGATCGAATTACTCTCAAGCCACGTAAAAGGGCAGCAAAAAGGAAAAAAAAGAGCAACAACATAGTGGCTGCACCTATTCAAGATCTGCGAGAGCTTCTAAACCCCAAAAGAAAGGCTGATGTTCTGGAAAAGGGTGATGGTTCCCCATCAAACCATGTTGAAACAGCAGTCCCGATGGAGGGACTGCCAGCACACCAATGAGCTTTATGTCTTGGAATTGTCAAGGCTTGGGGAGGCCCCAAGACTTGACAATTCAAAGACTCAGGGAGTTGAGGAAACTCTATTATCCTGATGTTCTCTTTTTGATGGAAACTAAACACAAGCGTTGTAAATTAGTAGATCTTCAAGTTTGGCTAGGTTATGATAACTTGTTTACTGTGGACCCTATAGGGTACAGCGGTGGTTTAGCTCTGCTTTGGAAGAAAGCTGTAAATATAGAGCTTTTGCTGGTTATGAAGAATCTTTTGGATTGTAAAATCACTTTTGGTAACAGGACCTTCTTCATCTCTTGTGTATATGGCCATCCTCTCACATCTTTTAGGAATCAGCTGTGGGAGAAGATTTATAGAATAGGTGTCCAAAGAAACTCCGGTTGGTGTATATTTGGGGATTTCAATGATGCACTATGTAATGAAGATAGAATGGGAGGACCTATCAGAAATGAGCGACATTTTCAGAACTTTCGCAATATGATAGAAGCCTGTAAAATGGAAGAGCTCCCATCTAGAGGCAATGCTTATACTTGGTGTGGAGTGAGATACAGAACCTGGATCCATAGCAAATTGGACAGATGTTTCTGCAATCAAGCATGGAGTCAATTGTTCCCTTCTGCACACCAAATCTTCTTGGAGAAAAGAGGATCTGATCACAGGGTACTTCTCATCAAACTTCTCACGAATATGGAGAGTTTTAAAGGTCAGTTCAGGTTTGATCGAAGATTGCTACATCACCAAGGTCTAGCTGAATGCATTCAACAAGCATGGAACCATAATCCCAGAGGCTCACTAGGTCTAATCACAGACAGAATCAATAGATGCAGGAAGATGATAAGCAACTTCAGGAAGACACAAACTCGCCCACCAGATAAAATACAAAAGCTACAAACGGAGTTGGAGCTTCTACAAGCGCTTCCCCTCTCAGACAGGAGCAGATTATATGAAGTTAAGAAGCAACTCCAGATAGCCTACAAAGAAGAAGAAATGTTCTGGAGTCAAAAATCAAGAGAGAAATGGCTCAAAGAAGGAGATAACAACACCAAGTTTTTTCATGACAGTGTTAAAGCCAGTCGCTCCAAATCATACTTGGAAAGACTTCTTGACAGAGAAGGCAACTCCCATACATCAGAGGCTTCCAAAGGTAATATTGCTGCCAACTACTTCACTGAACTGTTCAAGTCCAATGGTGCAAGGGACTACGCATCATTATTCACGGATTTCCCAACCAGAGTTACACCTGCAATGAATGAAGTCCTGACTGCTTTAGTCACCGATGATGAGATAGAGGCAGCTGTCTTCTCCATCAAACCCGCAAGTGCTCCAGGTATTGATGGTATGACAGCTGCGTTTTATCAACAGTTCTGGTCAATAGTTGGTGCACAAGTCATGCAAGAAGTCAGACAATTCTTTGGGAGAGGGTCCTTTCCTCACGAATGGAATCACACACAACTTTGCTTAATTCTAAAGGTAGTTAATGCACACAGAATGGAGGACCTAAAACCTATTAGTCTTTGCACCGTTATTTACAAGGTTATCTCTAAAATCTTGGTTTCCAGACTTAAACCCTTTCTCTCTTCTATCATTAGTCCTTCTCAATCGACTTTTGTTTCTGACCGCCTCATTTCAGATAACATTTTGTTGGCTCATGAGATTTTACATAGTCTAAATAATCATTATAGTATTTCTAAGCATTTTTTGGCTGCCAAGACAGATATGTCAAAGGCTTTTGATAGAATGGAATGGTCATTCATCAGATATACGCTACTTGCTCTTGGTTTCCATTCTATTTGGGTTAATTGGGTTTATTTTTGTATATCTACATTAAATTATTCTGTTCTAATTAATGGTTAATCATTTGGATTGGTTAATCCAGAGAGAGGTATCCGTCAAGGAGATCCTCTTTCCCCTTTTTTGTTTATTTTATGTACAGAGGTCCTTATCCACCTACTCCATAAGAAGGAAAACAACGGTTGCATCACAGGCATTCGTTTTCATCCACAAGGCCCGACAATTAATCATCTCTTGTTCGCTGATGATACCTTGTTCATGTGCCAAGCTTCAGAAGCTGAAGCCAACTCACTCCTTGAGGTGATACAGACTTATGAGTACTTCTCTGGTCAAACTGTCAACAAAGCAAAGTCAGCCTTAACCTTTGGGGGACGGGTAGATAGAAGCTTATCTCTTACCATTAGAAATATCTTGGGTATTCAGGCGGAAGGGGGTAATGGGAAATACTTAGGTCTTCCTGAAGTTTTCAAGGGCTCAAAAATTCAGTTGTTCTCTTTCATAGGTGATAAGCTTAAATCCAGAACATCAACTTGGTCTACCAAATCTCTTTCATTTGGGGGCAAGGAGATCCTTCTTAAGTCAGTAGCTCTGTCTATGCCAGTTTATGCAATGCAATGCTTTAGATTACCCAAAACTACCTGTGATTCCTTAGCATCTGCGATGTCTTCTTATTGGTGGAATTCTACTGGGGACAAAAAGAAAATTCACTGGGCTTCTTGGGATAAATTGTGTCTTAGTAAGAGTTTAGGAGGGCTGGGGTTCAGGGATCTAGAGGTTTTCAACCAGGCATTACTTGCAAAACAAGCTTGGAAATTGGTGCAAGAGCAAGATTCCCTTCTCGCAAAAGTTTTCAAGAGTAAATACTACAGGGAACAACATTTTCTTCAAGCTCACTTAGGGAAGTGTCCTTCATACGCCTGGAGAAGTATTCTATTTGGCAGAGATCTACTTCAACAAGGTTTAAGGAAGGTTATTGGCAATGGTGCATCTACACTTGTTTGGGTTGATGATTGGCTTAACGATGGGAGATGGAGACCTCCTTTGATGAAGAATCCCCTAGTGGATTTGGAATTAAGGGTTGCGGACCTCATAGAAGACCAAACAAGCCAGTGGGATACAACCCTCCTGAATCAATTATTTTATGCTCATGATGTACAACTCATTACAAAAATCAAACCAATGGCAGAGCTAGAGGACTTCTGGATTTGGCATTACAACAAATCAGGTGCATACACAGTAAAGTCAGACTTTTGGGTAGGCAACCACGATAAGAACAGAGTTTTGATAGAAGAAGCTAACACTCAACCAAGTCTAAATCCTCTAAAAGCAAAGGTTTGGGAAATCAAGTCCCCCAACAAAATCAAGAATTTCATGTGGCGAGCAATATCAGGCCTCTTACCGGTGAACGACAACCTCATCAAATGTGGAGTCAGCATAGACTGCAGATGTCAAGCATGTGGAATAGAAAAGGAAGATGCCAATCACGTTTTATTCACATGCCCCGCGGCGAGATTGGTTTGGGCACTATCAGACTTTCCATTCCCTCCCAACGGGTTCAGTCCAGACTCAATCTACTACAACTTCAACTACCTCCTTGGCACGGGAACCACCTATCTATTGAGGGCAGAACTTTCTTCGCCTTGGACACCTGCAAAAAGATTCACAATGACTGTGAAGCATGGTTCTTAGCTCAGGAAGTTCAGAGACTCATACCAAATCAAGATAGCCGCAGATTAAGGGGAAGAAACAGGTGGAAACCACCAGCACCAAATCGGCTAAAATGCAATGTAGGAGTTCATTGGAAAAGCCAAAACAAGCTATGTGGCGCGGCTTGAGTATTGAGAGACGATTTCGGTTCAATCCTTTATCACAGTGTCAGAGTTTTCACTCAAATAGACACTCTGGACCAAGCATATTATGTATCAAGCTTTTGGGCTCTTCAGAGCATGAGGGATCTACATGTAAGCAAACTGGTTTTTGGTTCCCAAGCTTCATCCCTACTCAAGGGCATTACGCGTCCAAAAGCTTGGCCATGTTTACTAAAGTACACAACGCCACTCAGAACTATCTTACAACAATTCACCTCCTGGAGACTTCAAATGGAGGACCAAGGTTCCAACAGAGGTCTTCTGGTTATGGCAAAAAGCTTGACAACTCAGAACAGAGTCCACTCTTACCTTGAAGCAGGACCTCCTTCTTGGCTCACAGATATCTTCAGTCAAGACTACGTCTCTTAGTCTCTCCACCCGTTTTGCTATTCAACTCTATTTCCTACTTCTGTATTGGTATTGTTATAACTATTGTCTTCCTATTTTCGTAATATTAGACGGAAAAAAAAAAAAGACCTCTACGTTTATGTGAATGGCAATGCCAATCAGATCTTGTATATAAACAAATAATACCACTTTATTATAATAGCTCTCAAACACTTTTTATCATCCAATTATTCAGCATTTAAATACATGTGAATTAATTACTTATTTTTTAACTACATATTCTTGATATTGATCACATAGTATTACTAAAACAAACGAAAAACCTAATGAACCTTTGGGTATTTAAAGTCCTTAAAAAAACATCTTCCTCCACAAGTCTCTCTCTCTCCCTCACTTTCCATAGATAACGAAGAGCAAGCAATGAAGAAACTCTACAAGAAAGGAACCGTACACCCATCCCCACAGCTTAAATCCTCCGACGACCCTCTCTTCCCTCTCCTCCCCGTAGCAATCTTCTCACTCGCGGCGGTTCTCTCACCCGAAGACCGTGAAGTTCTCGCTTACCTAATCTCAACCGCCGGCGACCGGAACCCTAGTTCTCGTCTTAAAAACAAGAATACCAAACCTCAACACAAGAAAAGTACACATCACTCTCCTCTTTTTAACTGCGACTGTTTCAGCTGCTACACTAGTTACTGGGTCAGATGGGACTCTTCTACGAGTCGTCAGCTTATTCATGAGATCATCGACGCTTTCGAAGACAGTCTAGAGAAGAAGAAGAAGAAGACTAAGGGTAGTGGAAAGAAAGATCGGAGAAAGCAACAACGTTCTTCGAGTAAATCTTTAGTTCTTGATACTTGTGTTGAAGATTTAAAGATTCCGAGTCAACTCAGTGAGTCTGTTACGAGTGAGTTGGTTGATGTTACTAGTGGTGATTGTTTGGAGTCTACGGTGGAGGAGGAGGTTTGTGCCGGAGACGGTGGTGAAGTGGCGGAGGAAGTGGAGGAGGAGAAGGGTAGTGTAAGGAGATTTGTGAGTTTCATTGGTGAGAAAGTTTTTGGTGTTTGGGGATAAGAATATTATTACAAGAAAGTAAAAAAAAACTTGAAATGTTTTTTTTTTGGTTATGTTTATTCACTTGGATCTTTGTATGTTAAAAAAAAGGTTTTTAATTAACCGAAAGTTTTTTTTTTTTTTTCATGTGTAGGCATTAATTGTATTGTGATAATGCGACAAAAATATCATGTATTATATCTTTGATTATGTGGAAAAGTTAGGAGTATGGCAGAGTATTTAATACGTTTTGAATGTATATACAAAGGTGTGACCACAAAGTGTAAATATTATTAAAACCACTCAAATTTGCATAACTTATTACCGCCAAGTTTAGAAAATATTAAAAAAGTGGAGTTGTTACTTACTAGATACTAGTAGCTTTGACATATGTAATTGATTATCTCCTTTAGTAGNATATCATGTATTATATCTTTGATTATGTGGAAAAAGTTAGGAGTATGGCAGAGTATTTAATACGTTTTGAATGTATATACAAAGGTGTGACCACTAAGTGTAAAGATTATTAAAACCACTCAAATTTGCATAACTTATTACCGCCAAGTTTAGAAAATATTAAAAAAGTGGAGTTGTTACTTACTAGATACTAGTAGCNATATTAAAAAAGTGGAGTTGTTACTTACTAGATACTAGTAGCTTTGACATATGTAATTGATTATCTCCTTTAGTAGGATCCTTTTGATAGAGAGTAAGTATAAAATATTGATTTATGGTCCAAAGATTATCTTTTGTGTTGCCCACCACCACAGCCATTTTTATGCTTCCCATGAATTGTTGTTGTCACATTATTTGTCTGTACATTTTTGCCCTTAACTGGTCACTCAAATCTCATCCCTTTCATCAAAGTGTTCCAAGTCCAAACTCTAATAAAGTTAGTATGCAATTAGTATATAACTAGGATTTAGTATCATTTTACTACTTTTTTTGTATACGTGTCAATCTAGTTGGGTTTGTCACTTGGACTAGCTCAATTTTTTTTATAAAATATTTGAGTCTTTCTAGTCATGGACCATAGCAGAATTTTTTGACAAATGAAAACTTCTCTGAAAATAATGCTTACTCGAAATTGGGAATAATATATATATATATATATATATTTATAATCGTGGTAATACCAAAGGCTGTCTAGATCCAAAAACTAATTCCACAAGATTTTGATTCCTTTTCGCGCTGAAAAACCAGTGGCCGGATGGCAAAGTAGATTCGAACCCAAGGCGGAAGCTCCAGCTGGAACCCCTTTAACATTAGACCAAAGACACTTAGTTAATTGGGAACAACATATCGCATGACTTTATTCAGCTTCTTCTAACCAGTAGAATTATATATTTGTGACTTGGTTGGTATTAAATATCTAGGTTTTATCATAATTATATCAGTTAAACGTCAA
>OVAP01003410.1:0-16709 GCA_900406295.1 Aurinia saxatilis
ATATATATATATATATATATATATTTCATACAGTTTATAACATCAATTTAAATCACCTCCTTATGACTCTATAGTCATTTGACAATTTCTGTAAATAAAACTATAGTATTTTGGTTTTAAATATATATTTATCAACAACAATAATNTATATTTATCAACAACAATAATGACATGATAATATGACGTGACAAAAACCCAAACTCCACCCAAAATAATTCATGTAAAATCACAAAATAAAAGCTTTATTTAAATAAAATCAAATATTTTCGCCTAACTAAAAATACACTCACTCACAATAATATTATATAGAACTAATTACGATGTTCAATTATTAAAAAAAGAAATTCACAGTGTATGATCATGCTCATAATGTGGTTTCCCGAGCCTACGTACAACATGGCTTGATAGTTTCAAATTTGGTTAGCTTTCTTTCACTTAGAAAATATGGTATGCTTTATAAGTTATGGTTTGTAATATATTAGGGATTTTCAAGATTTATGTTTTGTGACATTAATATGATTACTTGTGCGGGTTAAATAATTTGAACTTCTCACTCCATGGTTTAGAGTGTTCAAGCCCGCATGAGCCGCATCAGTCACCAACATTATTGGAAACTTCTTCATGTCTCAGTTCTTAGAATTATGTTCATTTGGTATCCCAATCGGGTTGCCTTCCCTGGTCTCGCCGGTCTTACCTGTAGGTCGTGATGTTCTTGTCTATCGTCGGCCTCTATGGTAGAATCAGTCAAGGGCCTGATAGGCGGTGGTTTACCCTGTGGCGGATGTTAGCGGTTCGAGTCCGCTTATCTCCAACTCGTGAACTTAGCCGATACAAAGCTATATGATAGCACTCAATTTTTTCGATTCGGCAGTTCGATCTACGATTTTTCATTCATGGACATTGATAAGATCTTTTCATTTAGCAGCACCTTAGGATGGCATAACCTTAAAGTTAAGGGCGGTGTTCAAACGAGGAAAGGCTTACGGTGGATACCTAGGCACCCAGAGACGAGGAAGGGTGTAGTAAGCGACGAAATGCTTCAGGGAGTTGAAAATAAGTGTAGATCCAGAGATTCACGAATAAGTTAACCTTTTGAACTGCTGCTGAATCCATGGGTAGGCAAGAGACAACCTGGCGAACTGAAACATATTAGTAGCCAGAGGAAAAGAAAGCAAAAGCGATTCCCATAGTAGTGGCGAGCGACTCGAACCGCTGACATCTGCCATATATCCCTTGATGCTCGGTTTTAAGAAAACCAGTTTCCCTCGATACATATTAAAGCTAAAAAATAGAAAAATATTTTCCAGAAATGTATTTTGATATTGCTTGTTTAATGAGAAAAAATGGTATGTCGATGAGTGGTTTGTTTATAGTATAAATATTGACTCTTATTTTTGTTTTCTATCTAGATAAATAATATTCATGTAAAAAGATTCAGTGAGCTGCCTAGCTATAAATATTGATATCTTCATAGCATTAAAGAATTTAAACAAACAATTTCCCCCATGACATGTGTAGATCCACCATTTTACAGGATTGTTCTTTCTTATTGAGAGGATGAAGTATTTGGCTATCATAGTCTTTTAACCTAATTGATTTTTAGTTTCTTTGGTAAGATAGCCAGATGAAATTTGATTATCCGCATCTCAAATCACTGACTATATTTTTCTTCTCAACTTTCTTAACAATACTCCATTTGTCACTCACACTCACAAGATCCTAAAGTTTCTATTGTTTGAAGTGATATTCCCACAACTACTTTTCTTTGTAATATAGTGGAACTATAATAAATTTTAATATTGTGAAAGATATATAGTATTGTTACGAAATATGATTATCAATTTATTCTTATATTATCTACAAATAGTAGACACCTTAAATATTAAAACAAATTATCAGTAAATATTATAGAAGAAAACTATAACAAAACAAAATCTGCACGTAGTGCGGGTATTCACCTAGTCTTAACTAATAGAACCAAAGCCTTTTTCATTACCCAAAGGCTTCTTCAATCTACGTTTCCCAAAATAAACCTCACCATTTCTTAAAGTTCAGCTACAGCCGCCAAAGCTGATTTCCATAACCAAAAGTTGCTTAATGTTTCCGCAAATTATTTCCAATGTTTCGAAAAAGTAAATCCTTATGAGGACAAACCTTAGAAATTAGTTAAAAAATATAATACCAAATCTAACCATGTTTTTTTTTTTGGTCAACAAACTGATTGTATTTCATCTAGTCTCGACGTGATACATAGTTGAAGCAAATAACAAAACATAAAGCAATACAAGGATAGATGCGGTTGTAAATGAAATTTACTCCAGGGAAAGTCCCTCGGGGCTTCACAAGGCTCGTTAAACTTCGAAAGTAGAGCGAACGTTGGAGCTATAAATGCCTGTAAAGCAAAGCTTTCAATATCTGGTTTAGCAGTGACACCAAATAGTGTGGCGTATGAGCATTTTCCGTTTGTAGGTTGTGAGTAACTCAAACACATGAAGTCCAATCACATAGGGTTCAATGGGCAATCAAGGCCCAAACCCAAATCAACAAACCATCCTTGTGTTCTCGTAGGAATGGAGTCGTAGATGGTGATGTTTGATGCCTTTTTTTCTTGATATCAAACTTATCCAATTACCGTAGAAAATTCAATATTTACATCCAAACCTAAACTGTTCAACAATCTAATTTTTTTCATGGTATAATTAAATCCGAATTTAATAATAAATAACATGATTATCAAACAGAAATTGTACTTGGTCTTTTGACGTTGATTGTGGGTTTTGTTGTATCTATAAATCCCTAAAGAAGGTCAGTCTCTGAATAAGAACATAAGCGGAAATGTTCACGATGAATTCACTTATGTGTGTGCATGTCGTATGTAAAGATTTGAAGATGATATCGGTCCGAAGAGTTTAGGTTTTGCTTTTGGTTATTAGATAGAACAAGATGGTGACAAAAACATGCACACACATAAAGTTTTATTTTGGGATGCACTCTCTTTAGCGTGACAAGATTGTGCGATATGTTAGTGATTAATTACAGGAGTTGAAGAAGACATTGGTGTACAAATTTCGTTAATGATTACAACGGTACAAGTTTAGTGTCAAAATAATTTTGTTTAAGAAAAAATCAAGAGTTTGGATATCTAGTTTGAGGAGAGAATTGCTGAGATACAAAGCCAAATCCTACATCATAAAAATTAGACACTGATAAGTGATAACCTTTTTTATAAACTCCAATCATACTAAACTGTTTTGGAGATGAACTAAAAAACAAATCCCTGGGGACTTGTCTAACTAAACTAAAAACGGATAACATCGTCATACTAAGATCATGCTCATTGCACAACTTCTGCTGTGTCTTAAAGCCACAAGTGTTATAAAAATAAAGAAGAAAGAAAAGATTGTGTAGAATTTTGTTAGAACTGTGTCTAAAATAGGAGGCGGACGACATAAGAGAGAGCCTCCACATGGCGCGATTCTATTGGTGCTGAGAATATTTTTAAGGTGCTTTTTTCCCCGTCATTTTGCATTTCTTTTCTCTCTCTCCCGACGGTGAAACCTAGGTTTTGTGTGATTGCTCACAAAATCTCGCGTTTGAAGCGAATTCATATGAAAACAATGAATTCTGAGTGTAATAATCGGCGAAATCTTCATCTGAGGAACCGATTTTTCGTATTGATCGGCCTCTCCATCTGATTTTCCTATCGATCGGCATCGATCCAAGGTTTGTGTTCTTGTTCTTTTTAGCTTGATGCATGTAGAATTGCCACGAGGTTATGATTGAAGAAGATCGGCATCGATAAGAACTTATTAGGCATGTAGATTGCCACGAGCTCATTCTTTTTGTTTCTGTTTTCTCAAAATTTTCAGCAAGACGCCGACATTTCAGCTCTCTGCATCTAAGGTTCATCAACTAAGTGCTACCAAAACGTCTAGGCAATTTATCGTATATAATTTTATTGGTTTTGATTGTTTATTTTGAAGTCGTTAAGAATCGAGAGAGAGATTTGGTTTTGAATTGTTGGGTTATGAATGTCTCCATGTTCTTTCTTGATGATGTAGGTTTGTTCAATGAAAATGGAAAGATTTTAGGCTCTTCTAGTAGCCCAATACAGATTTGGATGGCTTGGGATTGTGTTGAGGTATATATAAGAGACCTCCTTTTCAAGTTTGCTTCTACTAAATCACTAAGAGATTCACCTAATGTTATTGGAAGAGCAATCTTCTATCGATATCTAGCACGCAGTTTGTGCTGCTGTGAAATCTGCTTGCTCTCTTGCCAATGTTTCCCAAGTTGATGTCAAAGGAATAGGCTTTGCTGCCATTTGCCCCCTCGGGTTGTAAGGCCTTCTTAGTACCTTTTGTTTTTACGGACTGGAGAATAGAATCTTAACCAGTAAACATTGTTTTTGTCTGCAGTGGTGGTTGATGCTGAGGGGTCCCCTGTTATAGTGTCTTGGAGTGGTGTTGATGTGGTCATCAGACCATTAGCTGAACCGGATCTCCATAAAACGTGCCCCACAAGCCGCATAGAACTCGACAATGACACATGTGCCTTGGAGCATACTGCACCAACCAAGGAGATTCAAAGCATGAAAATACATGTAAAACATTCTCATCTAACGTAGAGAATGCCAAGAATTTGAATCAACCCAATCAGAGATCGGACGAAGGAGATATTCAGCTTCGAAAAAAGGTGTTTTTACACTTATCCGATTTGGACATGCGCGCACTATTTGGAGGATCCCAACTAAACCAGAAGGAATTGGACACCAAACCAAATGGTTACAGATTCTTGACTCAAATGAGGTACTCAAAAAATTGGATTCACACCAATACTGGGTTAGACGAGAAAGTTATGGATTTTCTAAATGTGAAGACTCTCGGCTTGCCTTATCTCGCACCTTACGAGTGTGGGAGACTCCAAACATATATTTGGCGACCAAGAGACATTCTAGCTCAACTAGAGGCTCTACACGATGTTCTTACTTATCTCTACCAAGACACACAAAATCAAATGGAGATACTCGTAGTCCGACTTTTCTTATTTAGACCCAATCATATTCAACAAGTTCACACTTGGGGTCATAACTCTCCAACGGCTATATCATGTCTACAGCTACGAGTTAGGGACATTTTCCGTCAATCGAGATGTCCCAAGACATCACACATTCATGGTCAAGCTCTCAAGACTCAAGCACAACTCATGTTTCCTTATTTCACCCGATTTGCTCATAATGGTCCAAGGGCTAGTTTTTTATTCAATTCTATGATTTCTTTCTCATTTCTATCTTTTTAGAACATTATTGTACTCATGTAAGAGCTCTATATAAAGCTCATTTTGTCCTTTGTAGGAATGACCTTTGATCATTAAAAGTAATATAATTGTTATATTTTTCACAAAGTTTTGAATTTATTTGTGTTGTTTGTTCTTTAGTTTTAAGTGTGTGATTCACTTAGAACTATTGAAACCTATGGATTAAGCTTGTTGAGTGATTCAACATCCTTGTTCGTCCCACTGATTGAGCGAGTCAATTTTCTATCATCATCTCCATCACGACTTCATTCCACCTTCCGCATCTTTAAGCTTGGAATCTCTTGATCATTGAGTGATATTAAGTTGGAGTAATTCCAATCTTATATCAGGTGTCTCCAGTCTTACAGTATTATGGTGGCGGTGTTTCTCCAGAAATGGAGCCAGCAAAAGTAGGTAGAAGGTTTTCGTAAGGGTACATAATGTAGTTTCTTTCTATCTGTTTGAGCGTAGTGAAAAAGATCTTTGCTTTTGCAGTTTTTATGGGTGAAAGAAAATCTACAGAAGTCTTGGCCAATGGTGTATAAATGGATGGACCTGAGTGATTGGCTGTCCTATAGGTACTCCCAAGCCTTTGCTCTTAAACCTTTGTTGGCCCATTGAGAGAACTATCTTTCCATTGTATTGCCTGATTCCTTTCGTTTACTCTTAGAGCTATTGGAGATAATACACGTAGTTTGTGCACCACAACTTGTAAATGGACGTATCTTGGTCATGCACATATGCAACAGATGGCTGATAAAGCTTCTCGTGATATGGAAGCATGTGGATGGGATGACGAGTTCTGGGAAGAGATTGGCCTAGGCGATCTTGTAGATGGACACCATGCTAAGATCTTGAAGCGGGACTTCAAATGTGGATTTACCGTATTCTACCGATATGCCAACCAATCTCGGCAATTTGATGGGAATTCAAAACCGTCTGCGTGATAGGCAACACATTTGCAATTGAAAACTGATTTGGTTGACAATATCTTGGACAAATTTGGCAGAAATCAGGATTAAACCCGAGTGGATTACGTTCTCGTTATATGTTTAATATACCAATATTTAAGTTTGGTTTTCTTATTTAATTATTATAACGTATGCTTAATATTTTGTGTAATGTAATATATTTGTGTTTTTATATGTTGCAATATAATTTTTTAAAATTAAACAACTTTTAAATTATATTCCCCATTTTAAACAAAAACTAATTTTTTATTTCTTTAGACACTAATTTTGGATATCACCAATGGAGGGTGTTTTTAATTAGAAGTTAGTGGAATGGTTATACTAAATTAATGTTATAATTAGTATTAATTAATTCCAAAGACACAAAAATGTGTCTTCATTGTGGATGGTCTAAGGTTATTTTAAATGGGCCTGAAAATCTTAATTGCTAGTTCTTTCATCACTCGAACAAAGATTTTAGTCATTTAGCCCAAATCTGAACTTACGATATAACTATAAGAGCACCATTATCGGCGATATCAACAAAAATTTCTCAACTTTTAAAAAATAGAAAAATTGAAAAAAGAAGGAAAGAGAATGAAAAAAGTTAGAAAGAGAATCTAAACCATTCATCGGAGAAGAGTTTCTCTGAACCTCTTCATAAACTTTATAAACAGATGGCATATTATTAGTGGTTCAGTTTTATTTACTTAAAAAAACAATTAGATAATTAAGTGAGATGAAAAAGTATTATTGTTATAATCGTGAGATAGACTTTAGAGGCTCTCACCGATAATGGTGCTCTAAGACCATCATCTGTATCGGTAGTCTCTCACATGAGTCTTTCAAAAAAAAAAAGATGAATGTATGTATATTTAAATAATTGTAAAATATTATAAGTCTCTCATGATGAAGAGAGATTCACTTAATTAAAAAAAAAATTATTTGTTTATAGTTTTTGAAGAGACTCCCATTGCATATGCTCTAAGGTAGAAGTAGACCGTAAGAAATTTTTGTTGTCTTTATGTCTCTATTAATTTCAAACTCTTTGTAAACAGCTTTTTTGACACCCGATTGCTAAGTCTTTTAACAGTCAACTAATTAATCATCTAATCTTGTCCACGAATCTGTTTGTCGCTTTGATAAGCTCGTTCACGTATTGATTGTTGACACAACTTAGGTTTAGGACAATTTTATCCAAAATACATATAAAATTGTATTTGATTAAAAATCCCTCAAGGAAATCTTTATCTAAATAAGGTTTATTGCTTTATTAATTAGGGACTAGGCCTACCCTGAATGTTTGATTAACACCTAACAAATTTTTCAACATCGATATTAATAGTATTAATAATGCCAGAAAATATGCAGAGTTTACTCCTGAGACAAATACATAAAGGAGGAGTTAATACAAATCAGAGTTAGGTGACTTATCAAGTTATCAGGAAGCAAGAGGAAATCATTACGTAGATGCTGAGAAATGATGCAGAATCATTTTAAGAACCTAAGTGTATTCTCCTTTGTAGCATTTTCTTCTTCGATATCAGTCAGTTTCTGTAGTGAATGGTCTTTGACTTGTGCCGCACTCCATAAATATAGGGGAGAAAATCGTTCAAAGGGAAAAATCAAATCGTTAAGAGCAAAGAAAAATCCAACTTTCTTATTTTGTCGGTGGAAAAGTTGATTTATATTTTCATAAACAGCAAACAAAATACTGCCAAAAGGAAAATAGCAAAGAAGAAAATCGTTTAAATCTGTTCTATGTATTTCAATTGAGTGACCTCCAAGGCAACAAAACAATGATCAATCTGTTTTCATCGACGACAAAATCAATGTCCTATAGAATCATATGGATGCTTTTTGTGATCCCATATCTTGTTTTCTCAGCTGATGAGCTTCACAGACGCTGCAGTGCCCCGTTCAGCTGCGGGGATCAGACAGATCTCATCTACCCTTTCTGGATACCTGGCAGAGAAGACTGTGGCCACCCCGACTTTAAGCTCGAATGCGGCACAGGTTTTGCAGAACTTAGCATCTCCTCCGTGAAGTTCAGAATCTTAGAGGCAAACTCTACTTCTCGTGTCACAAGACTCGCTAGATCAGATTATATCGGCGGTCCATGTCCCAGAACCCCAGTAAATGAGCCATTCAACGAAAACGTCCTTCCATTTGCTCCTGGCACCGAGATGCTGACTATTTATTACGGATGTCCAGACTTTCCAGATTCGTTTTCTACTTATGTGGACGACTTTGAATGTGAAGATGATGAAAATGATGCAAAAAATTACTTTGTGACAAGAAACCTGTCGTCCCCTTTACTTCGCGGGGTTGGTGGATTTTTAGGAGACTTCAGGGCAACGTGCAATCGAAACGTCAGTATTCCCGCGTCTGGACCGACTCTGAACACACTGCAGAACTTTCCAAGCAAAGATAATCTAAAGATGGTTCTCAGACAAGGTTTCGAGCTTGGATTTAACCAAGACTGTTCGACGTGCATAAACTCTGAGGGTGCTTGTGGATTTAATCAGAGCTCAGCTGGATTCGCCTGCTATTGTATAGACGGGCGTCATAACCTTACTTGCGGTTCTAGAAACAAGGGTAATATTTCTCTGGTAAGAATAAAAGTTCTTTGTTTCGTCTAAACTTCAAAATGACCTTTTCTCTGGTGCCATTCCACAGATGCAGGCCTTACTACTGAAGCAAAAACAGGTGAGTCGGCATTTCTTGTTCTTTTGCGACACCCAGTTTGATTACCATAGGAAACAACATAGACCTTCTAATGAAAACCTTGAGTTTCAAATTTACTGTTTTGTATCATTTCAACAACTGATTTTCTTATTCGGGTGACGTTCCATAGATGCAGACTTCTCTACAAGAGAAAAACCAGGTGCTTCTTCTTTTGCGACATACGAGATAATTACATATACTTTACATGAAAACCCTTGAGTTTCAAGTTTCTTTTTGTTTTTGTTAACATTCAAAGATCTGTTTTCAGTTCGAACTGACATTTTCCTTGGTGCCTTTGTATAGATGCAGATGCCGGCCGATCTCCTGGAGTGAAATCAGGTGGTTCCAAGAAACCGGGTTTGCTTACCATATAAATTATACAAAACAGCCTAGACTTATTATGAAAACATTGAGTCGGCAGTTTCTTTTTTTGTTTCTAATAAGACTGAGAGAAATGCTTTCGGTTTTGACTGATCTGTTTTTCGTTTGGTGTCATTACATAGATGCACGCCTCTCTAATGGAGCAATTGCAGGTGCTTTCAAGAAATATGAATTGATTGCCATGTACCACATGCAACACCATTTGTCTTATTATGAAAACCTTGATTTTCTTTGATTTCATCTCTAGGAATAAGTACTGCTAGTGGATTGGCTGCGGTCAGTCTTCTAGCTGGAGCCTTGTTCTTTCTCATTCGCCGAAGAAGAAGGAAAGTACAGGCAACTCGCTACACGATTAAAGACTTGCCAATAATGTCTCGTTGGAGCAGTCCAAGTTCAACAACAATCTCCAGCAGCAATCACACACTTCACCCTTCAATCTCTAACCTTGCTAACGGAAGCGACTTTGGAGTACAAGTCTTCAGCTACGAGGAACTTGAGAAGGCCACTGAGAATTTCTCGAAAGAGCTCGGAGAGGGAGGATTCGGTACGGTCTACTACGGTAAGAACTGTGGGCGTTTGACACTGATTTCTAAATCTTCTTTAAATCTTTAAGATTTGCTTATAAGATATTTGGCAATTCTGAAGGCGTGCTGAAGGATGGGCGAGCTGTGGCTGTGAAACGACTGTTTGAGAGGTCGCTAAAACGCGTAGAACAGTTCAAGAACGAGATAGAGATCTTAAAATCATTGAAGCATCCAAATCTTGTGATACTCTACGGATGCACATCGAGACACAGCAGAGAGCTTCTGCTTGTGTATGAGTTTATTTCAAACGGAACTCTAGCCGATCATCTCCACGGCGATCGTGCCGAATCGCGACCTCTTAGCTGGCCAGTCCGTCTAAACGTGGCAATCCAAAGTGCTAGTGCTTTATCCTTTCTCCACGCATCAGGTAAACACAATTGGTTGAATAATCCTTTTAGTGGATTTGGTCATCTGACATGTGATTGACAGGGATCATACATAGGGACGTGAAGACCACAAACATTCTACTTGACGAGAACTATCAGGTGAAAGTAGCTGACTTCGGTCTCTCGAGGCTATTCCCAATGGACCAAACTCACATTTCCACGGCGCCACAAGGCACTCCAGGGTACGTCGATCCAGAGTACTTCCAATGCTACAGTCTGAACGAGAAGAGCGACGTGTACAGCTTCGGAGTCGTGCTCCTCGAGCTCATCTCCTCAAAAGAAGCAGTCGACATCAACAGACACAGCCACGACATCAACCTCGCCAAAATGGCCATCACCAAAATCCAGAGAAACGCACTGCACGAGCTCGTAGACCCGAGTCTGGGATTCGACAAAGATACCGAAGTGAGGAGGAGGATGATGTCGGTGGCTGAGCTTGCGTTCCGATGTTTGCAGCAGCAGAGGGAAGTCAGGCCCTCCATGGACGAGATCGTCAAGATCTTGAGGGAGATCAAGGATCAGATTGGACAGTCACCGGATGTCGTAGACATTGAGGAAAGCGGCGGAGATGACGTCGGATTGCTCAGGCATAATTTTCCTCCACCCATCTCGCCGGAGACTGATAAGTCTAGTATTTCGGATATGGAGGCTAGTCCATACTGAGAGACAATTGCACACTATATATATAGAGGTGCTTCTGAATAAATAAACACATATATGTGCAAGCGTGTGATTTAATTCGTTAATAATGTGAGAGTGTGTTTTTAACCCTAATAGTTTTTTTAATTTTATATAGATCAGCCACACCATTCCAATATTTAATTTTGAAAAATAATTAATTTAATATATATTCACATATTAATTACATCTTTAATTTTAGTATATTTAATTACAAAAAAAATTCCAAAAGTCATACATAATATCAGTACTAAAAGTATGAAATCATATTAATATTAATGTTCAATTTAAAAAATATAAAATCAAATATTTTTATTAATAATAATATTAAATAATGACTTAAAATAAATATTTATGTTGAACTCTTTTCGTATAGAACTGAAAAAGCACACATATTGGTTAATCCGTATTGAACATTTAAATGTAATTTTTTATGAATAATTCTTGATCTAACCATAAAAAGAAGAATATGGAAGGTAGACAATCTTTAAACATGAGAATACCATTCTTTGTACGATCGTCAACGTTAGCGATCGGTGACTGTAATTTACACCCAAATGATTGACGATCACATATATAAGTTATTTGCATGGTTGACCCGATATTCTGATCACATCATCATCCACATGGATAACACATAACTTTTATATTAAATTTTTACAAAATAATTTAATTCAACATCTACTTAACATTTTAATTACACTTTTGTACTAATATATTCAGTTACAAAATGAATTTGAAAAGTCATTCATGATATCACCTCTCAAAATATATAAATCCTATTAAATATTAGTATTAAAAATTCACAGTCTAAAACTAAGTATTTTTTTAATATAAAATAATGACTCTAAACCGATATAATCAATATTTAAGTTGCTGAAAATAATTGTATTAAGTAATGACTTGAAAGGAATCTAAATCATAAAATTGCAAATTCTAAAATTAAAACACTAATAGGGTACCAACATTAATAAATCTAAAACAATGAATTAGAATTTTGTATTAAACTCTTTTAGTAGAGATATATAAAAATTACACATAACAAAATTAGTTAATCCAAGAGAAAATTTCAAAACTACCCTTTTTACTCAACCATTTTCATAAATACCAATTTTTAGCTATTTAAAAAAAAATATTAGTTTTAATCTAAATTGGGAAACTTTAAAAAACTACCACTTTTGAATCACTCCTTTTCAAAACTACCACTTTTGGTATATTTGCAAAAATATCATCATTTACTACAGTTATTTTTCATTACAAATTACAAATTTGCTAAGGTTTAGGGCTTTGCGACTTAGGATTTAGTAAAATTATAGAGTTTATGATTGACTTAGGGTTTCTAGAGTTTATAATTTAGGGTTAAACTCTTATAAAATTAATGTTTAATTTTTAATAACTATTGGCTAGGGTTTAACTGTTGGGATTTAGGGTTAGGGTTTATTAGGGGTGAGAAGGCTTTTTGTGGTTTAAGATTTTAGGGTTTAGGGTTTTTAAACCTTAAACCCTAAATCATAAACCATAAAACCTTATAAATAATTAATACTTAGAAAGTGGTATTTTTGAAAATTTACCCATTCCCATGGTAATTTTAAAAAGTGGTACATCAAAAGTGGTAGTTTTAAAATTCTTCCATCTAAATTACCATTCTTAATATTTTAAAGTATTCCATAATGTAGGGTTTATGATCTTGTGTTTAGGAACTCTAAAAAAAAGTTTTAATCCTTAATAAATAAAAAACGTTTTGAATATAAACCCTAAAACCTTAAACATAAACTCAAATAGTTATTAAAACACTAAACCCTAATCCTATAAGATATTAGCCATAAATTCAACCTTAAATCAACCCTAAATATAAAAAAGGTATTTAAAAAAAAAAAGAGGATAATTTTGAATAGGGGCATGTGAAAAGGGCCTTTCTAATATTTTTTCTTAATGAAATCTATCATATATCACCACTATAAATATCCTCAACTAAATCCTCGAAAATAAATGAATAGGAAGATAGAAAATCTTTAATTTCTCAAAGACAAAATCCCGTTATTATCTTTCATAGTTGGCAAGAGATAGTCGGTCTCTTGAAGCCTCAAATGACATCCTCTAATAACTAACAAAGTTAATCGTGTGGAGATATCAAATCTGTTTCGTACATCAACCATCAATATGAAAAACATGGAAAATTTTATGAAAGGCAATAAGTTTAAATTTCCATTATTAACCCCGTAATTGGGAAATGGGAAGAGTGAAACGCTATCTTGAAACATCGAACGACATTCTCTAACAACAAACACATTTCATCGTTTGAAATATATTAATATGTTTTAAACATTAATCATCAATATTTTTGAAAATATTAATCGTCAATATAAAAATTTAGAAACCATTTCACAATTTATGGTGATTAATAAACACTAATTTTAATTATATAATATGTTATATTTATAAACATTTGATTGTTCTATCTTACACAAATCATAAACTATTAAATATAGAAGCCAATAATTAAAGAAACAAAATATAATAATACCATTCAATTTGATATGTATACATTCAAATACTATTATTATTATTATTAATTCTCTTCAGTGAAATGAAACATAGTGGGAACGAAAAGGTTCTTCAAAGCTCAGAAAGATGACTAGAGACACAATCAATATCTGAAAGCCTGAGACGAGATATATTAAAAATGAACAAATTTAAATATGTGGAAAATATAAATTTGATCTTACAAATAACTGAAAATATTAAAATGAGTAGCAATTATTTCATATTTTCATGGTGGTAAAAAGATAAACAATCATTTACTAGACTCACTATTTATGGATAGCTTATTATATTCTCCAACACAAATAATAAACTATTGAATTAATGAAGATTTTAACCAATAAATATAATAGTTGGAAAAACCTTAGCTAGCGAAATGACGTTGGTTAGATATAATGTTGAAATTTTTTACTATATCAAATTTACAGTCATACAATGCACTTTCAAATATTAAATCACAAAGACTATATATCTTAGACATTTAAAAAAAAAAAAACATAGGATCCATATCTAAACGACAATTATCAAATTATTTGTGGAATATCGCTATCTCGATAACAAAACAAATGGAAAAAAGAAGATCAACACATTCCGCGTGTAGCGCGGATCAACACATTCCGCATGTAGCGCGGATCAACCACTAGTCTTATTATAAACAAATGTTTCATGCGACGTGGCGAGGTTGTGTATCTCATGATGAGTGACTCACAAGCTTTTCTTTTGTCTCTTTACTAATTTCGCCTTAAGATTGAGCGAACTCCGACAAACTCTCACTAGTGATATCACCCATATTTTCTTGTTACGTTAAAGTAAAATTTTAACATTAAGATCCTCTCTCTAGCAACAAACTTTGGATATTGGAGACTTTGGAGTTCCACTGTCAGATATTTATAACTCATGAGAGATGTTTTCAGAGGTTTATGTATAAGATCAAGTTCACGTAAGAAGTACAAGATAGTGAAAAACAAGTAAATGAGCTCGAGTTTATAAGAAAGCAACGTGTGGTGTTGTCGGGTGATGGAGATCTTGTTTCCACCCATAATATTTCTGCCAGATGACATGCTCTTGCATTAGTACTTAGCGATCGAGTGTACATAGTAGCAAATTCATTTTGGCTGAAGCTAAGTAGAAAATATGTTTGTTTGGTTTTGTTATCGTACAAAATGAAATAAACTAGTAAGAATACAATGATAAAAAAAAAACGTTAGAAAATTAAGAAAGTTTGCAAGGATCATAGTTTGAATTATGGAGGGTAGTAATTTATGTAGTCTTCTAAATGTGCTATGTAGAGTTTGGTATTACTGTCATCGACTATCTGTGATGGGCTTAACTATTTTAGATTCTAATACTTATATTCAGTTCCCATTCAATCGCTAAACCTAAGCTAAAAGTGATAGATAACAATTGCTCCTCCGATAATGTACATCAGAGCTTTCAAAAAAAAAAAAAAAAAANACTAAGTTTTTTTATAAGAAAGTAAGTCACAAATAGTCACGCGTAAAGCCTATTGCCTATATATCATAACATTATTCCAATTGAAATAACCTCTATTCCTAACAAAATGTCTACTCAATCACGAATAAAGAAATCGTAACAAAAGGAATATAAATCAAATTCATAAAATAAGTAAAACGGTTCAAAACAACTTCTCCAAATTTGTAGACAATGAGATCCCTTTCTTACAACACCTAAGCAATAAAAACAAAAGGACTTAAGAAATATGAAAAACTATAAAAACTTTGCTGAATCTTGAGCTCTTTGATGGCTTTGGAGGTTGTGTCTTTGATAAAAATGTGGCTCATGTATTTATATTGGCTGAAAAAAATCCTAAAATAATTTACTTATCTGTTAGAGAAAAAAATTGATCGATGTAGTTTGTGAAAGCTAATTTATTTGCCTATCTTTTTTTCAAATCTTTGCTCGATGCATAACATGCAAGATATTTAATGAATGAGAAACACCCGTTTTGGTATATGATTGTCTTTATTTCTTCAAAAAGACTTTGAAAACACAAACAATTTTAAAACACCAATTTCATACTGAAATTATTTAGTTTTGTTAATAAAAATTAAAACGTATAAAGTAAAACAACTATGATATCGATTCTATTATCATGTGGAGAAAAATTGTCTTTTCTTATGTCTCTTTTTACTCTTTTATACTTATTGTTCTCTCAACGGCCTTTTGCATTTAACCATATATTACCTTATAATTAACCGACTAATGTTGAGATATACAGATTGTCAATTATTCCCTCCGTTTCATATTAGTTGTCACTTTAGACTTATTTTTTTGTTTCACATTAATTGTCGTTTTAGGTTTTGCAATGCAAATATTAGCTTTAAATTCCAAATTTAATCTCAAGCCCTATGAAGATTACTTAGAGTCAACTTCTCTTTTGAGGGTATAATAGAACTTTTAATGTGTTTTCTTAATATATATATATAAAATAATCTAGAACAACGACACTAACTTGAAACGGAGAGAATACATATTTTCGAATTTAAACATTTTTATTTTGCAATACGGAGAGAATACATATTTTCGAAACTTTGACTTCCACGACTAGAGATTTAATCTATAGTTTTTTAATACTGGAAGAAATAAAAGATTAATAAAAATTGAAGAAAAGCCATAAGATGCATCCTGACACAAGTAAGAGTGCAACCATTTACAGCCATGGTGTTTCAATCGTAGCTTTAGTGAAAAAATAACAAAGAACAAAAAAGTCTTTCAAAAGTATATTGGATTTTATAAGCGTTTATTAATATTTTTTAAAAATATTAATAAGTTTAAATTTCCATTATTAACCTTATGGGAAATGGGAAGAGAGAAACGCTATTTTGAAACATCGAATGACATTCTCTAACAACAAACACATTTAATCGTTTGAAATATATTAATATGTTTTAAACATTAATCATCAATATTTTTAAAAATGATTAATGTTTAAAACATATTAATCGTGAAAAAATAAATAATAATAAATAATAATATAAAAAAAATNTGATTAATGTTTAAAACATATTAATCGTGAAAAAATAAATAATAATAAATAATAATATAAAAAAAATAAAAATAAATAACAATAAATTTTTTTTTTTTTTTTCTAAAACGTAATTGTTATAATAATAATATGACTTTATCAGAATAATAAATATAAATAA